>DWDT01003398.1:0-12350 GCA_018245595.1 Microceris scylla | reverse complement strand
AATATCATATTCGTTTCCCCTGTGTCAAAATACATGGTCATACTGATTTTCATGACAATCGGTTGAACGGGGCAGAATTTGCTACTCTGCAGCGCCACCAGGTGGCGAGTGACATCAATGAGCATATTATACAAACCTTCTCCGTGGAAAAATACATATATATACCAATTTTATATAATAATCGGTGCAGTAGTTTTTGAGTTAATCGATAACATACATACAAACATTCATTTTTACATATAAGAGATAGGTGCTTAATATTTTATCTTTAGATAGAACGGTACGTCAGTATACGTCATAAATAAACGTTCGATACGTTTACTTCTACAATTATGTAATATTACAATGTTAACGTTCTTAATACATTTTTAAATAATAAACAATTTTTATAATACGAAATACCATTTTACGATAATCGTATACGTTACCAGTCAGTTTCTTTTCAGCTGGCGACATTTCCTCATAGTTTGTATCGAGAATGTTAAACACTTCTTCCCAAGCCGTCCTTCGTTCAATCCGATCTTTGTAACTCTCCAACGACCTGTCCCATAAACAAGGACGATCCTTAACACTACGTATTAATTGTATCACATCGTATTTAAACTCCTTTGGCATTTTTAAATATATTTTAGGATATTCTTTCAACTCAAATCAAACCTAAGCACAGCGAGACACTGTTTTCACTTCCCCATCTGTCATGTAACTGCGTACGTGACGGCAAAATGTCGGATCGGACTACATCGTTCTATTCCTTTCGTCGCGCTTGCGAAGGACAGAGACGAATATACAGTTGAGGTCACCGACTTGAATGTCGTACGAACCTGTACCCGTCACTATCGTCGTTTGAGTGGCACCATTTTATGTAGAGCTCCCTTAGACGCAGCGTCAAGTGTAATTTTATAAAGTCAAATACGTACATAGTTTTTGTGGAATTACAGTGTGAAGTATGAATCTGAGAAAAAAATCTTTTATGCTATTTTAATCTAAAAATAAGTATATATTATATTGACAATAATAGAGTATTTATCGTGTTTTCATTTTTGATCAGCAGTGAATTGTAAAATAAAATGAAGTGACCAAACGGGTTAACCCATTGCCATGCAAATATGATGTACAGCAAATTATGATGGTGACTTTGAAATTAAATATAAATCTTTTTTCATACAAAAATACAATTTTTTTTGTATCGTATGATCTGCGGGCGATGTAAATATGTATCAGATATAAATATATACCTGTATATGGATCACAGTTTTGACCAATGGGTATATTCGTAAAATTTTATAAATAATTTTTATTTTTGGGCCCTCTAATATACGTTTATGTGTGTAGTTGTCTTAGCGAGCAAGTGAGGCTCTTGTAGAGTCATGATCAATTTTTATTAAATTATGTATAATGTATAACTATAACTATTTAAATCTTCATCCTATTATAATGACCTTTTTAGTTTAAATATAAAGTACATATATTATCAATACAAACTTATAATACGCTATTGTTCTTACTGATTGTAATAAGGTGCAAAATCGTTTGAAGATACCATTAATTTCCCCTTAGTGCTGTATCGATTGGTTGCGCGCGCACTATGGAAATGTCATCTCTATTTTGTCGGAAAAGTCGTATTTGACACTGCGTCTCAGGTTATACTTGAGTTATTTTAATTTTTGATTATTTTCTTTATCGCAAAAATTAATATTAAATAGTGTTGACTAATTGGTGGCATATTATTTTATTACTTTCTCGTGTATAATGCTGACTTGGGCTTGCTATTGATTTCGCCGGTTTCGACTCAGAAGGTAAGTGGAGCAGGCAAACTAGTCCTATGTCCTTTTTATTTAAAATTTACACATTTTTACGAAGTACAGACTTTATTATATACGTTGGTAGTGCACGTATAAATAATAAATTTTTTTTGACGCATTTTTATTTATACAGGTATAATACTATATTAAATCTTATTATTATTATTATAGTTTATTTCAAATTTGTTTACAATACCATAGGCACTTTTTATGACAATCTCATGAATTTTTATGCCACCTCACCATTTGGTTAGACTCTACAGTTTTATATCTCATTATAAAATTATTATACAGTAAAATTATCCAAATATGTATTTCCAATTATAAAGATCCCATAAATTATTATTATTATCAGTAATTTAAAGCCTATTTATAAATTTGTAAGACAAAGTTGACCTAAAATGTTCAACTTCTTTTAAAAATAGACGTAGATTTTTAGAGCCATAAAACTATAAGCTTATCTATATTTCAAATTTAAAACTATAAGGCATATAGAGTTGCCCAGTTGCCGTCTGTTTTTAGACTTTTAATAGTCTGCGAATTAGGAAACACGTGAAATACATTTACCTTCCACAAAATAGAATAAACATTAAAAATGGGATTTCATGTTAGAGAAATGAATTCACGGTGTTCTATCTGTGTTATATTTAGTAATGTACTGTACCACCTAGAGCGACGTAGTTTTGAGTACTTTAGAAAACTAACATTAAGTATATAAAAATAGAAAATGAACAAAAAGCTTAGCCATATTCTGATATGAGAAAGGACAAAATCTAGGTTACCGGGTATACTTTATAGGTTAGAAAAAACGTCAGCCGTTCGGTCTATCTGCCACACCCTTCAGACTAACACAGAGAAGCTTAGGCCTTGAAGTCTTAGTGCGTAAGCGTTTCGCTTAGGCGTTTGCACCTAGTTACGCTTAATACGTTATACTTCAATAATTAAATTTTTAATTATAGTAAAGATATCGGCTTTGTAGTGTCCACATTTAAAAAAATATGTACGTAAATCCCGCATGGAAATAAGTCCCGCATGGAACAACTACAGGAAAGGCGCCGACGTCGACGTCGAAAGAAACGAAAACTCAATTCGTTTCGTTATAAGTTTATATATACAACATATGTATATGTTAGGGATCAACTTAACACAAATTGAACATGAAGAACGGAAGTGTAATTTACGAAATGGTTGTAAAAGCGAATTGAACTGTGAAATATTTTCATCTTTCATTTAGTAAATCTAGGTATATTTGCCTCCATTTCACATAAATAACGACTTCGGATAGGTCGGAAAGGTTTTATGGGAAAGTAGTATGATGTCCATTCGTATTTCGATTGTCGGTCAGAAATGGATCAGAAATACTTAACATTATTGTGCCCGTACTGATCTGGAAGCCGAAGTATCGAATAAATTCGGCGATAGGTAGTCTTCAGCAGCGTGAACAGGCATCCATAACGAACTTTTCATCATTCAAGTACTCGACTCGAAACTCGAAAAAGGTAAAGATGTAAAGGTTTTCTGCAGGAGAACCAGCAAGATTTCAAAGCCATATAAATCGAACTTTTACGGTTTACATAGATATTTATTGTGTAGCGATCTCAATTGAAGACTTGATTGACGACGACTGTGTAATTAGGTACATGTTATATTACTATGTTAGCTATGAATATATGTACATGTCCAATGTAGAGTCAGTTGATTACAAATGTCGTCGGGCTTCCCGATGTTTCACTGTTTGATAGTTTATCCTTACTGTTATTAGAAATGTCAGTCAGCTTATTCCTTCACGGAACAACTTAGCTTGAAAATTTTAGGATTAAAAATAGTTTAAAGAAAGAGGTTAAAGGCTCGTAATAATTATCTTTTTATCAATTTCTAAAAAGTGATGTGAAAGATAAAAGATTGTATGCGAATTACTTAGGTTATTAGCAAACGTGCTTTCATTGTAAATAATATGTTTGTAAGTGAAAAAGAAAGAAAAAGAGACAAATATTTAAAAAACAAGAAAAATCTCTTTATGGTTTATGTTGGCTAAGTGTTACATAATTATTCCTTATATTTATTTCTACTGCTATTATTAATACAACTTAGCACAAATAGGTAAATACCAGGCAAGTTCGATAAATTTTTTTTGAAATAATTTAATGACAATGGTATTCTGATAAAATCTTGAAAATTTTACTTACTTTTATTTCATGATAAGACTTGCAACTAATTTTTATTAAGTTTCCACATAAGGCGGATGGGTTTCAAAGGTTCGTCCAATTAAAAACAATCAAAACATTGCGTCTTCGATACATTTCGGGGTCATTAGTGGTAGTGAATTATTTTTTGGACTATATTTAATGACTGATGATGATGATGATGTTGATGATTTTTGTAATTTAGAATTTCTAGTAGGGACTCGGAGTCTGGATCTGTGCCCGGTGTATGGCAATTGGCTCACCACCACCATGGCACGTAAACTTACTTAACTGGTGAAACGTGGGAGTGTACTACTTTCCTATGCCTACGTCTTTAGGGATTTTAGGCGTGATATTACGTTACAATATTTAATCACATTCAAAATTTTACTGTTTGATCATTATTTTGCCCTTATTAAAAATCAATGAACAAGTAGGTATAATGAAATATAGCAAAAATTAACGAAATAAACACACAATCTAACTTATTACTTACACAAAATCTGTTGGTTTTTATAGTTGCTGTTTGTAATTCGCAGACACAATGTGGTCGATCTGCGTGCCGGGCTGGGGCGCCGCGATGGTGGCCGGCACCTTGTTGCTCTACGGCACCCTGGACGTGGCATATTTCGCGCGGATGATGTACACCGTGGCTAAGGCCAGATACTTCCGGAAGAAAGCCTGCATCTTAGAGACAACAGAAGTTGAAGGTCAGTTTTTCAGATGTAAAATAAAAACAGTGCTCGGAACAATTATTAGTTCATTAATGTGTGGATGTAATAGCGTCAAATAAATATGTATAATATTAATTTAAAAAATATAGTCGCGTAATTTCAGACTACTTTTATAAAGGTTGACTAGACTTTGAGGAATTCTTTTTGCACTTTTTTAATAAGAATCATGCCATGTACTGGTACAAAATGTAGATACTACAAAAGTAGATTTATACTTACGGGGGCTTAAAGGGGAGTAGGAAGACGGGGGATTATCATCACGTTTGCAGTTGACAATGATTTTTTGTTGAATTGTATTAATCATAATGCTCATTAATTATTTACTTACAGCTTGGTGTCTGATCAACGACATCGACACCCTACTTTATCATATGAACAATGCGCGCTACCTCCGAGAACTGGATTTCGCTAGAGCGGACTTCTACGAGCGCACTGGGCTGTACGCTAACATCAAGGCGGCAGGGGGCGCTGTGGTGCAGGCAGCCGCAACTATACGCTACCGCCGGTACCTGAAACCGTTCACGAAATTCACTATAACTTCTAAGGTTGGTAATTTCTGTAAGGATTAATGGCTACATAACGATTCACAAAATCCAGGTAGTGCAATACTCATCACAAGTGCATGTCAATTTTGTTTTTTCATAATGAACGTTAACCTTCGTTACCTTCAGGCTATCTACTGGGACGACAAGACAGTCTTCATGGAACACGAGTTTGTTGGTCCCGGTGGCTTCGTTCACGCGGTGGCGGTCTGTCGACAGAGAGTCATCGACACTTCGGCTGCCGCGATCGCCGAACTGCTGCTCCAGCTGCATTGCACGGGGACCTGCAAGCCGCCGCCCGGGAAAATGCCTCCAGAGGTACGGTATTAAAACGTAGTAGAAGGTAGATAAGTAGGCAGTAGTTATAACATCTTATCGGAAGAGTTGTAGATAATTAAACATTTTTCCATGTATACTTATATCTCTTTTATACCCTATTTTTATCATTGCGATATGGTGGAGCATGCTTTATTGCTACTGTCGTTAAAGGACTTGAGGTATTTAGAGTTATTAAAGCATCCCGACCAGGGCCTAGGGTTCAAGGGTCCTTAGGATATGAAGTAAAAATGTGCCATGCATTGATCACAATATTTCCTTATTGCATCTTTAAGAGTCATAACTAATGAAGTTTCATTTCTTGGTACCTTTAAAACGAGTTCTTACTTGTTGTACATATTTTAAAATATTAAATCTCTTTAAATAAAAAAATCATATTATATTACAGTTGGAACTCTGGGTGCAGAGCAACGAACTCAGTTCAGCTAAACTGCGAGCTCCGAATGCGCCTCTTCCTACCCTCCAAGCGGGGGTTGCAGATAACCTAAGCTGCGGAGAAATCATTCCAACTTCAGCCAGCGAGTGAAATTTGCGTCACTGTTCGAACGACAATTTGCGGTCTCGTTCTCATGTTTCTAAGTGTTGAGTGAGTGAGTGAAACAGATAGAGGAGTGCACGTTCGAACAGTGAAATAAAACATCATTATCCAACCGACCGCAGCGACACACGGACGTGTAGTGAAATGTGTCAACGTCAAAATAGGTAAAGTTAAATTGGTAATGAATTGGTGATAAAAGAATTATGAATTGTTATAAATAGCGACAGAGTTTAAATTCATTAATTGGTTAAGAGTTTATGATGTTATATAAACGCTAATATTTACGGTCAGTTCTATTCGGTTTTTGAAATAAGTAGGACTCCAATGAGTTAGTACTGAATTAAAGTTTATGAAATCTTTCATAATTTGATGAGATGATTTGTATAGGATACGATCGAACTGTAAAAGTTGCTGAGATTGTACTTTGTGAATGCTGAAAAAGGCGTGGCCTTTCGTAAACAATATTTTACTTTTTAATAAATATAGGAAGATAAAGTAAAAATTATGATAGTGATTTCATGATGATTTTATTCAAAGTTTTCAGTGGGAGTGTCTATAAAATAGTTATTTTCTTGTAAAATTGAATGAATAATTATTATTGTAGTTAATGTGTGTTAAATTTAGAGTACCTGGGTTTATCCTTGTAAGTAATTTTGATGTTGACGCACAACACATAACGAAAATATTTAAAAAAAACTATAACTTATTATGAATTATTTCCTTAGGTGTTTTGTTTTAAGTAACCATGTATTATATCTGTCAGTAATTAACAGATATAGCAATCAACTGTTAAAATTAAAGCTTGTTAAAAATGTAGAAAAATCTGCTTTCGAACAGGCTTGCTAGTCAAATGTAACCGGACTAGTAATATATTAAAATTTAAGTTCTTTTAAAAATTTCATTAAGGTATATATTTTCTATCATGTATTGTCGCATACTTTCATTATAATTTTCGTGATTGTTGTCGCCGAGTTTGAAAGTTAACGAATTTCTTTCACAGACTAAAAATAATGTTACATGTTTGTAAGCGTCGTAATTATGCTAAATCAAGAATGACTTATATTTTACTTACGTTTCACTATTTATACGTTTACTTTACTTGCGTTTTACTATTTATACCGTCAATATTCAATGAGAAAACCAACTTAAATTTAAAAAGAAAAATAATTGTGATCTTTTATACAATTACCGATTCGTTATAAGGTAATATTTTTATATTGTTAGATTATTGTGATTATACTTATGTTACCAAATCGAATAGAACAATTTCAACTTCAACCTTTTCGAAGTTTACAGCTTTGGACTGAGACAATCTTAACGCAGTAAATTGAAGATTCTTTCCAGTTAAAGATTCCTTGAACTTTTTTATGCCACATTTGCGGTTTCTGAGTAACCAAGATATATGACATTCTGATCATAGAAGCATTAACGTAACTTCGTTAATTTATACATTAAACAGATATAATAATGACACTGAACTTCTATAAAGAAAGCACATGAAACCAATCTTACGACGTCTAGTGGTGTCATCTGTTGTAGGATAGTTGCAACTCTTGCATAAAAAATTCATGTTTTTGGAATTTAAATCTACTAATAGAACTAACTAAATAAACCACCTTGAATTGTTATTTACATACAACTAGGATCATTTTTAAGAAACCATTTACCTAAATATACATGTAATTACTGCTTGCTTAATTAGTAGCATCGCCAATCATTCTACCACTGCTATAATTATGGCGGTAGAAATAAAAATAGTATATAATTAAAATAAAAAAATTGATCATGTAATTAATAAGCTATATTGTAGGCAGCTTGTACATGTAATTATTTATTTAATAAAAAAAATCAAATTAATAATTCCACTAAGTATTTTCCTTATCAAATAATTACACATTTACTATCATACCACTATCGTATTCATAATTTTTACCGTTAACGTACAGCAACTTCGACTTGCGGAGTTTCGTCCGCCATTTTGTTGATTCTGCAAATTTTATTTTACTTTGATTTATATGATAGTAAATTATTTTAAGATTATATTTATTGTATAAATTGTTTCGAAATACAAATAAAAAAATATGTAAAGTATGTTCTTAAAGAGTTAGACACAGAACGAAATAATTTTAAAGTTACCAAATCTGTATGTGCACCTTCCGATAATCATATTTCATCTTCAATAAATGAAGTTTTTAGAAGTTATATTCTTATATATGAACACATTTAGTTATATGTTATATAACCGTAATAAATAATTGAACTGCAAATTATGTTTTGTTGTAATATCAATATACATACTATGTTAATGTAAAATTGCTTTGAACGTTTTTGTATTTACGAAAGAAACTGGGTTACATAATTTAGTATTTTGATTCAATATAAATTTGATGGTATGTAATTTAAGAATTTCTATATCTGTGCTTTCGTAGAATATAACATATTATGTATACATATGGGCGAGCTTTAAAAATGTTTATAATTAGGAATATTTTTAAGCACTGTTCGTTTCCAAGTAAACGTACTCATAATATGCCACATAGGCTTCTGTATAATCTATATACCTACGTAATAAAAAATTGAGGAACAACGTCTTATCAATATACTGATAGTAACATATTCCTTCTGTGGTGATGGTGATGAATATGCATTTCAACTAAACTTTTAACTGACAGTACTAACGCCATGTAGCAATAAAATTATATTGTTTACTAAGAGAGCAAATAATCAACGGTAAATTTAGATGGAACGTCAAAATATCCCTAATAATAATAGTAATTTACAATACTTTTTTACTATATTGTTCTACACATGTCTGCCTAGGGGATTACAAGTGCGATTTTTTTTTTAAATTTTTATTATTCTGTGGAATTGTTCCTGTTAAAGTTCGTACTCATTCGTATTTATTCGGTATTTATTATAGAGATTCGTTTGTGTTCTAAAGTTTGTCATATCTGACGCTAGATTTTGAACTTTGTTTCAAGCATGGTTTATAAAGATCGTGTGTGATAGACTAGTGGCTATGAAGAAATATGATGTATTACACGGATTGAAATGTTTGTGGGTTTTAACTACCTACCGAATACTAACACTGAGCCAAACACTCATCAAATTTAGGCGGCGAAATTATATCCAGTATAAAAATTAAAAATGGAATAGACAGTCTCCCTTAAAAAACCTTTATCACCTCGATATCAAATAACGTGGTAAAACCCGTTTCACCGGTCGCCTCGATTCTGCACATAGACTGTTGCCCACTATTGGGAAGCAACCTGCGTTCAATATCATATAGTATGTACACCACTTGCTTTTGGACTTGGATCAACGGTGGCGCAATTTGTTAGCGGCTGCGAAGTAATAGTTACTGCACTGAATTGAATTTAAGGATGTAGTGTAGAAACACTCACGAACAGAATTCTTTTCATCTGTATTCCCTAGATCAGCAACCATGTGGTTGGACTCGGACAGAATTCTAATGTCATTTCAGCTGGATGTTCACAGGTTGTAATGAAGATATGACAGAAGCCATAAATGAGGTGCGTGTAATAATAATATATCTCACTCACTATATTGTTATTTGCTTACTATTTAACCAACTAATTGTGTAACTTGTATACGCACTTTACATTCTGTGTTTCTTTCTTCTTCAACATGTTCTTAGACAGCACAATACATGCTTTATAATGTCATGTTGTCACTTAAAATTGAGCTATATTAATATGTAATATGACTATGGACATTGTGTATATAATTCATTGTAATGTAATGCTAATTAAACATGAAATTTAATGTATTTGTTTTATTTAATCGTATCTTAAGCAAATTTTTTTTGGCCTAAGCTATTATTCGCTCTGAGTTATGAAAATATCTTAAAAAATCAAAGAACATACATACCTACGTCACAGTTGGCTTTATTTTCTTTATTTCACTTGTGGAGCAAATAGACTCGTGCCCGATTTTTATCTTTCTCTTCGGAGATTAGAGAATTCCAATTTATATGATAAATTTACTCGCCGTAATAATGTGTTTAACAACTTTCTCATAGTGGGAGTTCTATTTGTAGTTGCACACCAGTGGGTGGTAGGACTAGAACTACCACAAGATATGGTCGTTTATTATTTAGACTACGATTAATAAAACAAACTCCTCCGCAAATGCTAACCGCATTAAGCATGATTATGATAATGCTATTAAAATATGGCAGGCGTTTCTTAACTTGAAATACACTTTTATTAGCATACTAATAAAAGTGTCTTTCAAGAGGTGATTTTTATATGTTTACATATTTAAACAATAAGGGTAATGGCATATCTTCTATTAGCTTCAAAAATTATGTTGTGTAATTTTGGGTCCGTTTTCTGGGATGCAGTCTGTCATTAAAGCACAGAGGTCTGGGAAAATTAATAATTATATTGTCCTCGAAGTAGTAAAGTTTTATCCTACTTAATATCGAGTAAACACTTGGCCCAGTTATCTTTGATTAATGATTGAAGTGGAATTTTTCTTCTTTCCAATTCTCTCTATCTTTACTTACGCTTGTTTCATCAAAGGACAGAAAAGAAAGGCGGAAGAAATTGTAAATCAAAGCTGTTCGTTAGAACTCCTTAAAATGTGGAGAAGCTTCGAATGGAATACATCGGACGAAACGAAAGAATGAGAGGTTTTCGCAAGTTGTATTTCAATTTTGTAAGACTTAAAATATAGTTTTCCACAACTTCGTTTATAAAAGCAGCAATGTTTTTATCGATCTCACCACAATCGGCGGGAGCTCATGATGAAGGACCTCGGTTAGGTCCAAAACTATTCGGGCCATTGCGAAAAAAACATACGTAAGTTAAGCTGATACGTATTTAATGATATAACGAAACGTGTACAGCAAGATAACGTTTTAATGATTCTTTTCACTCATATTTAGTTTTATTTCAAATTCGCATGAAACCTAAATGGGCTATATTGACTACTTATTATTAGGAGGACAATTGGTCCTTCCCCGTTATTGCTCTACTTTACTTAACTTTACTATTACACTTCTAGTAATTTATTACTTACTTTACTTTTACTTTTCGTTCACATTTTTGTGCCGAAAGCACATTACCTATTTGCCGACGGTTATAATTTTGTTCAACAGCAGAGTTCATTAGGGTCTTGCGTTATTTTTAGCTATTATACGAGTAGTATTTTGTGAGCATAAATACGTGCAGAGTTATTAAATCTTCGCTAAATTCACCGGCATTAGCAAAAACTAGCAAAATATCTGCACTACGTAATCTGTAACCGGGTCACCTGCCAGAAATACACGCGTCATTTAGTACCTGTACCAGGGTTGACACTTCGCACATTGTTTCTTATACTTTTTTTATCTGCTATTTTTTTTCTGATACTTTTTTGTTCTGTTACTTTTTTCTGTTACTTTTTTGTTACTTTCTTTTAACATCGACATTATACTTTTTCTATTTTAATGACAATCTCGAACATTATAAAATATTGTAAGTACATTAATTGTGAACTGATTGGAAATTTGGAATATACATACATATGTTCTTACCAACTACAAATATGTCCTTATAATAAATATATTACATGAAAAATCTCGCTTTTTCTATTAACGTAATAAAATTACTCATCAACTTTATCAAACCATTTACCATTCTCTATTGGTTACACGTATCCTCTCAGAAGGGATTGGTATACTTACGATAAGTATGTATGTATTCGTATGTATAGGTTAACTTATATTTAGGCAAGGGCACATATGCTATGGAAAATATTAGACAAGCTACGAACAGAATATCCATGATTATGTTGTAAATATGAGACGTTGACAACCCTAACGCTGCTAACTATGTACATTGTAACTGTTTTCAACTGTGTGAATTTTCAGTTGATTTTTCTATTGACCAGTAAGCATTATAACTATTTATATAATATTTTTTAAATGTTCCTGACTCAATAGATTGTACATAGCCAGTGACATTGTTAATGATTTGTTATAGACATACTAGCGCTTACCTACAGCTTTGCTCATACAGAAGTCGATATTTATACATTCTAATAAATCATGCAACTCTATTTTGGCCCAAAAGGTAAACTTGAAGCAAATCTTTGGGTAAAAGGAACCAAGAACAGTTTTATATAAATTTGTATCCGCTATTTCACATCAGGCGACCGGCTGATTGCGGTATAGCGCAGTCTAAATAGGCACGGCTAAATGACCTGGC
>DWDT01003397.1:0-12353 GCA_018245595.1 Microceris scylla | reverse complement strand
TATAATGTGAAACAGTAAATATTAAATAAAATTAGGATATAGTCGTCTCAGATAACAGATATTTAAAAAAAAAATTAATATTCCCTTTAAATAATAAACCATGCTCATTTTACTGACTGTCTCACACTTATTGCGCGGAGTTTGAGTTTGTCTTGTTTTATTATGTTAGCGAAAAAGACTGAATGGTTGAGTAATAAAAGAGACAAAGAGAAATAATGAAAGTAGTTCTAAGCAAGCTTACAGTTCCATTTTCAATTATTGCGAAACGTCTGGTCGGACGTACGATGTCTATCTGTCACACTATCTGAGATCTTATTTACGTCGAAGCTCTGCACAGCACCTAAGAGACGCATACGTCCTACGTATACTGGAACTGACACCGTTTGACTACTACGCCTTTTAAAAATAATTTTAAACGAAAAACAGTATTTCAAACATTTTCAAGTATAAGTGGGTGTTTTCGATACTATGATGTCTATATCCATATAACACATTTTACAGATTTGCTTTTAATTTTAATTTTTTTGAATTAAATATAGATTATAGAGTATTGATACTGATTATAGAGTATTCATGAAATTAAAACAGGATTACAAGAATCGATTCTCTAAATATAACACTTAACATTAAATATGCAAAAATTACGTGAATTATTTTGGAATTTTCAAACATTAATAAGTTGGGACGGTGGTAGGAACACAATACGTGACAAGTTGTTACAAAGTTGGGAACAATCGGGACATGTGAGTAGCGCCGCGGCAGGTGCGCGCGGAGCTGTCTATCGGATGTTATTGTACGATGGGGTGTGATGTATTTGTGGCGTACCTCAATTGAATGGCAGCGCGCGGCTGCGGCCGGCGACTCGACGTGTCATTCCGCCTGCTTGATGAGTTGCTACGTCGCTGCAGGTATATATCCGACACATACACACGTCCGTATTCTTGCTAAATGTCCGCCTGTGATCGACTTCGTATATTCAGGATTCAATTGTTTTTAAATCTTACAATGTGTTTCGGATAATAGAAATCCATGATAATGATGATGAATGTGGTGTATAGCATAACTATATATGATTTTGGGATCAATTTATTAATTAATCTTCAATTTACCACCACGAAGTTCCATCTATCACTAAAATCTAAAACAATGAAATTATCACAACTTCAAAAATTTATAATTGCGAGTATAAGTTATTCAAATGTCTACAATACTTATTTATATTGTTTATTAAAGTTTTGATATAACAAATACGGAATGAATTTCGACCAGAGATTGGGGGCTTAATATTTGTTAAGTTTTGTTACCGGTTGCCTAGTTTAGTAAGGAATAATATTTGAGATTTATGTTGAGTGGAAGTGAACCGTTTGTTTAATGTTGCGAACAGTTTGTATCTTACAAATGCTGGAAAGCAATTAGCGAGCAGACAGCTCCGCGGAGGTGCACAAAGCGGTAATAGCAGAGCGGTTCTCATAATCATATTATCGAAGCTAATTAGTTAATCTATATTATAATCATTTTAGTTGTAAGTTTCTTTGTTTTTAAAAGGAGATATTATAGCATCAACGTCTAAGGTATTATCTGCTTACCTTATAAGGTATCTGAGATGATGATACCGTCATATCATCACATTATTTAACACATCGCATTACACAATTATAATAATAAAATCACACGAGTATTTACTCAAAGGGGTAGGTTAGGGAGTGTAGTACACTCCCTCGATTCACTAGTTTTGTTACACGTTCCATGGAATAGGGTGTAAGCTTATTGGCATTACCGGGAACAAATCTTGACTCGGTGCTACTAGTCCAAAATCATTCACGTAATTTTAAGGTACAAAAACCTAATAATACTTTGCGTGACGTGGAGGTCAAACCCAATACCTCTTGATTAGCAATACAAGCAAACCGCGCCTGCCACTAACCAACGACGCAGTCATATGTCATAATGACATTTTAGTTTACCAAAGTATAAACTTTGGGTACTGACCACACAAGTATCTCCCCAGCGTTCTTACTTTTGTCGTGTGCTTAAAATTCCCAAAAAAACTGTATAATTGAACAGACGCTCCTAGAAGCGATGTATTATTGAAACATGAAAGTCGATTGTCGGTATAATTCGCGAGCGTATAATGAAAGCTGTGACGTGCCTTGCCGGAAATTTTAAGGACTATCGGCTTTCCGTCTCTCTTTGTAACACTTGTTCTACTTATTTAAATGTGTCTATCGCTTGCCATTGGTTGGCGCTAAATGAAATTAATTAGAAATCACGATAAATATTGCGAGTAGATCGTTATGGACGCTGGAATGTTTTATGCCTATTGGGATTTTAATAAAATTGATATGATTAAATGCACTTTAGCTAAAACACGATATGTTAAATACGAAATATACGAATAGAATGATTATCACATAATATAGAAAATTGTTGAAAATTAATTTAAGTTCTTTTATATGTAGGCTGCAGTCGATGTCAGGTATCAATCAGCCTTTTTCCATAAAAGGGTTCGTAATAGGAAGGTAACTGAGGTTTATCGGATATTTTAAATCGCCTATAAGCTATTTAACGCGACATTTACTATGTAGCTTAAATAACCCAAATGGACTGCTTAACGCGTTCGTATTTACGAAAAATATATCAGTGGTGGTTATCAAGACTGCAATTGTTATGGTGTTAGGTAGACTTACCACATCGTTGAGCTCCACTAGGTTTCCCTGAATACCTACGAATATATAAAAAAAATGTTATAGATCTGTCATTGTGCGCGCATCACGCATAAGCTGTTCGATAAATTTCGATAATTTTCTTTACATTTAATGTTTAGTTATTAAAGTTTTAAAAACCTAGAGTTTTTTCAAATTTTCTAAAGTTACCGAATTGTATTTTTGCCCTCAATATTTTTTATATTCTCTGCTCATATCACAAACACCGCAAACGAAGACGCAGGCATCAGCTAATAAATACTATTACTCGAACTAAATTATATATGAACCGGAATTCACAGGAATAATCGTAAACAACAGTATCCACATGTATTTATGTCAATCAAGTATCATGTAGTATGTCATATGACAAGTGATGTAACAAACGGAGCCAAGCTGACAACCAGTTGCTCCGCGGACAAACTTGCCCGACAGGGGTTAGACTTGAAACAGATGTCTCTGATAGCTTTAGACTACTTGACTATGATTGTACCTACCTTATGCTAAGCTTCATTATGGTACTATTGCTACGCGTACGCCACTACGATGAATAGTTCCGTTTAATGGTAATAAGCAAAGAAATCACCGTAATATACAGAACAGTACAAACATATACACTACGTCAAGCATGAAATATCATCTCGTGTTATATTTGGCAAAGAAATATCAGATCTGTATAAAAATACTGTAAGTATAATCGTCGAGTGAAATACACGGAGGGAAACGAATAACTCTTTCTGAAGGTATTTCTTGAAACAGTTTTTGGTTTCGGTATGTTTATTATGCGTAAAGCTAAATAAAACCCAAGGGGTTATACTTAGAAATAAATATTAATTACAAGGGTTATCTGTTGAGGAGGGTGCCAGCTAACACCCCTGTGACAGCGGTCTAAAACAAATTACATATATAGTTAAACGAATTATGAAATTATTACAGTATTAATTTTAATCATTAAGCCTGCCTGTAGCTTCGAGACTTAACTTTTGTGCTGTGAATGGCTTAGGATTGTTTTATAAATGGTTCTTGATCTATCAGAACCTATTTAAAATTTAAATTTGGAATAACTAAGTAGAAAAAGCCTTGAAGTAGTGGTAGTCCTGCATTCCAGCTTGGAATCAGACAAGGTTCCATTTTAATTCTTAGGGGAAGCTTCCGCCTTTGACTTACAGACGATTGATTTAAATCCTATTCTGTTATGATAATGGGAGTTCAAATTTTACAAGTTATAAAAATGCAACTTGGAATTAAATCCAACAAGATATAAAAAGAAACAGACAAAATAAAAAATGAAATTACTTTTTGCTAGTTTGCTAGTTACCTATGTCTAATTAGTGAAAAGTATTTTATATAACTCTTGTTAAGAATTTAGTTGAACTGGAAATATACCTATTGTATAACTCAGCACAGACATGAATAGAATTGTACAGCTAACATATAACACGAAATAAAGGTGGAGTAGACATTTCAGATGAAAATACCCTAAAATTTAAGCGACATTTGATATCTCCATCAAAAGCCTGTAATTAATTAAAAGCTACTTAGTATGCTTTTACAAACTTCGCCTTGAAGTTTAAATTTCATGTGACAACTCGTGATAAACGTAGTCTGTGGGATTGTTGGGTGCTGCACTGAGAGAAGAATAATGGAGTATTCGGTGACTCGGTGAACACGCTAATTAGATCGTGCGAATTATAAATGTCGCCTAAAATACAAGGTCTGAAGCAGCTTTTTGTCAGAAAATGAAACTTATGATTTTGTAGAGAGATAAGTGAATAAGTACTTGGATACTCTTCTCCACACCACACCATTATATCATTTAATAAATGCAAAGATAGGTGCAAAGGAAAATCAAGACTCTAGATGAGTCTTGATATTGACTTGACTAAAGAAGTCCATTACTGGCTAATGGAGGAATCAGAAGTTACCAAAACATGCTTGTATGACACTAATGAACACAGAAGCATATCAGGTCCGTAAAGATAGAGGCACTTCCGGGGCTCTGCCTACATCCTAAGGGCCTCGGCGCGGAGCGTCAAATACATATGTAGCATAGGCAAATATGTATATAAAAAGGAAATGTCAAACATTTTAATAAGAACCGTGTCGATTTCACATCATTATCCAAAAAGAAAAGTTGACAGTTATTGTCTCGGTGTACATAATTGATTAGGTCGTTACAAAGGAAGCCAAACAATATAATATATTAATGCGTCCGAAGGCGCCCGGAAATTGTCTTATAAAAACATGAACAACAATGAAATGGAAATAATTGAAACGAAACAACGGTAATAATTTTTATATTTGACAATGTTTTAAATGTTTCGTATTTAATTTTTATTGAGAACTATGCCAGGTGCCATGCGGAGTGGGCAGACTATGATTACCTATGTAGCAGAATCTGAAATTCATGTACACTGTGCGTGTATTATAATTCAGAGTTTATGTTATATATCTCTTTTTGAGATCCTCTCTCAGGGGCACTTGGTAAAAAGTGTTTTATGCTCAAATTGTTATGCCGTGCATGCTGATTTGGTCTCAGTCGATGGGCAATAACAAAATAGTACCAAACACCGTCGACTGAGGAAATAACAGGAGTGGTCCGATTGCAATACATTTTTCCTTGTCTCCGGTAGACGTCTCAAAAATGTGAGTTTTGTCTGGACGAACTGATTACAGATATAAGGGTGATTATTGACCTCATATAAAACAGTTGAAAGTAGAACTCCATAAAAAATATAATGATATTTTAATTTCCGTGACTGCTTACAAGGCTTTTATGGTTTCTTTCAAAAATATAGGGCGTAGGATTTTGATGGAAGTTTAAATTAAATTTATTACGTAGTGTTATAATGAAATCAATACGAATGTGAATAGTAGTTTAAAGGAACATTCAAAGAATTTGAAAAAAGTACTTGGTATGCCGCGGATTATCGTAATAATTAATTATCTTACTGATAAGGTACGTATGAAGAGAGCAGTGAGTGCAGAAAAAACTTGCCAGGACTGTAGGGATAGAGATATACGGCTACAATAAAGCGCTTATAATATACGTGTATAGAGGCGCCAAGTAGGGTGTTACAGTGTTTACATTATTTAAAAGTGGATCTGTGATCAGGGGTTCGTTTCCTGCGCTCCATCCGGCGGGACGGCTTGTTACGTCTCATGAATAATCCATATTCAAAAGGGAAATTTAATTTTTTTTTATCGCTCCAATCCTTCAACGAACACGCCAACGACGTTTCGTAGTATATTACAATATCGGGAACAGGTGTGGCGTTGTAAGCCTTTGGTAATACGAGCCAACTGAAAGGAAGGTATTAGAACCCATGCTTCAATAGTATTATGAATAATAATGACAGAGTATAAGAAAGGATATCTTTACAGAAAGGTTTGTATGTATAAGCTTGTTTTGTTGCATGTGCTATGAAATTTTTTATTCATTTATTAGTTACATGGACGAATGAATAGGAAGGGACCGTTTTACCTATAAGAGCTTAATCTCTAGCTATAAGAGCGTATAAATGGTGAAAAAAATACTATTGCTTACATTCTACGACAACATTCTACATAAAGTACGCAAAGAAAACGTCATAAATTGTTTAATCGAAATAATCCGTACACTTCTCGTAATACTTTTTGATATGGCGTAAGTTGTCGAGTAGAAAAATTCTTCATTTGCTGACAGATGCTCTGCGCGACCAACATAAGCAAAATCACAACAGTCACCAAGCATTGGCGGTTTCGAACTACATAGAATTTTTTACTTTGAAGTGTCCTAGATTTTCGTCGACCGCGAATTTCCGTATAATTTTGTTGTCTAACTTTATGTGAGATGGAATATTTTTTCCATGAAACGCGATACTTAGCTTTAAATTTGTAGCGAACGTGAACAAAAGACTTCGTTAAAACTTTATTTCTGTCCAAATTTTTTGGTTCCCCGCTTGTTATAACGAGCCAACCTGTTTCAGTGCTTCATGGTCGTCGAATTAACACAATCAACAAGCTAGGGATATTTCAACCGGTATGGGGGATAGTTTGTACTGAAATGTACATATATTTTATGCAATATTCAAACTCAAGTGATCAAATACAAAGGTCGTTTTTAATTCGTCCAACAATTTCTCACTTTGTCTCGTTAAATATTTTATCATATTTCTTTCGTTTTCGTTCACGTGTCTTTGTTATATTATTGTATGTACAAGGTATTCATGTGCTGTTGTAGTGGGCGTGTTGAAATATTCCGATACGACGAACTTTCGAGAAGGTGTATCATTCGTACTCAGAAAAGTCGATACGAAATGGTCCAAATTAATCCATGTCAATAACATTTTTGTTACCTTCATGGATCTTGACGCTTGATTATGGATAAAATACAACAGACGAGCGAGGGGTGGAAACATGATATAACATGTTTCAGATGTAGCTTTTATGTACTCGTAGACCGTAGCATTTATACACTAAGTTAGATGAACACTGAATCCGTACGCTTGTATCTTCGCGTGTTCGTGATCATGTCTTAATTATGAGTGGTCACGTTTGATTCGGACATAGGTACACATGTAAAAGTCCTTGCCTACCCGTCGGATATCGAAATCGCTTCAATACTCATGAATATTCCAACAGTGGGTACGGTTTGCAGTTGACAACGCGCTCATTCAAAACTTCCGTCGCCGCGGACACTACAAGTGTGAGAATAAACTAATTTTACGGAACTCGTGTTAATTAAATTTATACAACTACAGCGGATGTCCGCAATTCTGGGCATTCGTTTTCAATATTTGCAAGGCCTGGTATTCATATAATATATGAAAGCTTTATGACTGTACATATGAAAGCTTTATTTTACCTATATATGAAGGTTTAATTATATTTCATTGTGTTATTATATTTCATTTGAGGCAATAACCAGTAATAAATTATAAGTATCGGCATTCGGCAGTAACAATATAATATGAATTTGGCAGTATCATTGTTTTCCGCAGAATTTGTTTATTATTTTTAATACACAATTTCAAAATGTTTTTTGATATTCCAGGTATTTAGTATTTATATTGCAAATGTAATTTCCGTTATTAATATTGTCAAACGTATTAAAATTGTACGTAACTTTTTATATTTTTTTTGTTTTAAAGATCGGCAAATAATTTCCTCAAGTTCAGAATTATACATTTTTTATATTGAGTTAAGGAAATAAGCTGTGAACATATAGTTACAAAGGGGTAATGTAAGCTGTGTATACACATAAAAGAGGACAGAGATAATTCTGATTAAAACTTAGACGATAAAGATGGATTCAATGTGTGTGAGTCCGCATTAATTGTACGCGGGCGGCGGGTCCGGCGCGCGAACTGCGCAGCGGATGAAAAATTATTTGAATAATCACAAGGAATTTAATCCTTTACTTTGGCAAAATAAATATCCAATGTTGCCTAAGCCTTTGCACAGAAGCCCTATATGTAGATTTTATTAGCTATTTATTTGATCATGGTACGTATAACATCATTTATGGTGAATAATGGCAGTGTACTACATTGCTTCGCCTACGCCTTCGGGAAAACTGGCGTGATGTCATGTTACATTTATTTGTACGCATTAGTATTTTCGCTAGACGATGTTGAGGTGAAATAATCTGTGAAACGTGATCTTCCTCTTAAGGCTACGCGACAGAAATCTTCCATATCAAATGAAAGGGGAATCATGTTTGTTTACCCAAATACTAGAACCAACGCGAAACTATTCGTCTAAACTTATATGTGCATAGATAAGCATCATAAGGTTTAAATTACTTGTTTCGCCCGCTCGACAATTTTCTTTAAACATCATTAGCATAGGAATGATTAAGACTTTTTATCAAAATCTCTGCTTACAAATAGTCCTTAAGCTTTTTTATTTTTACCCGTCAACACATACCATACAATATCAGACGAGTTGCCAATGCGTTGACGGCCAAGGCAAGTATTTTACTGTTATGTTCGTTAAATATTAAAAAGCTTTCAATGTACAATAATTTGTGGCGTTGGATTGTAACTTGATGAATAAATAAACATTAACATAAACCAAACTTTCCTTCATGAAACTTCGAAGATGAAAATTACGATTTCTTAATTAATTTACGTGACTGCAATCTTTAAGTAAAATTGTTATCGTTTTTCTGGCCAACTGTTGTCTGTTGAAATAATAAATCTCGATGAAAACGTTTGTTGCTAATTAAAATGTTAACCTGAGCGTAGGTGTGATTTATTTTGAACGGCCGTTTTCCTTATTGAATAAATATTGGTGGTTCGTAAAAGAAAGATGGCATTAAACAATTTATCTCTGAACGTTGGTATTGTCAAACAAAGTACATTATCAGCCGGATGTTCGCACAGTAATAATAAACCTCTGATAATAATATGTTTATGGGTTAGGCAGAGAGAGTTGAGCGCCAAATATTTATATCTTTACAGTTCTGACAAGCTCGGAGCAATCGGAGCCTTCTGCCTACACAGATTATACCTAGCGTGTTAATATAATAGTAACACATTTCTGCGGATGTATCTAAACATGTAACTCGATTAAAAATCATCACAGCGCGCAGCGTGACGATTTATTGGAGATTGATTTGTTGACGTAAAACTTTGTGGGAACAACACCTCCGGCGTATTCCAACTTATAAATTCACGGCGACCGTTCAATGTACCTCAATATTAATAGAAGGTACTTTTAGTTAACAATTAGTCCATTTCACCCTCTCATATTAAATTTCTGAACAGTTCAAATTATGGTATTTATATTCTTAAAGGAATAGAAATCAAATGATTTCCCGCTATTTCATTTCGCTGTAATTCTACGATTCTTACCGAGAACATAAATAGTGAAATTGGAAGTTCAATATTGTTTTTAATGGAACAATTGTAGAGTTAAAATATTATTAAGAAAGCGTATTGACCTACTTACTTATATTTCATATTCATTAAATAAAATTTTGAAATTTAATATTCATATTTGACATTTAATATTCATATTTCATAGAAAGAGATGATGAGAAAATTAACTAAAATTGAATAAATTCATAAATAAGAATGAATTCCAGCTATATTAATGAAAAAGCTCTCTATCTGTCTCTTAAATTTAACAATTTTGATTTTACAACGATAATGGCAAAGTCGCGTTAACTAACTATGGTGGCAGGAAACCCTTGTCCAACAGTGGGACGATAAAAGAGTTGATGATGGTGAAGATGATGACTAAGCGAATTTCGAAAATAGCGTTGTAACGGTTAGCGGTAGCTGTAATAATAATTATCGATGATGTTCAGTTAACAATAACTAGGTTGACCTACACTTGCTTGGGGGCATCGCCAATGTAATTATAGGTTTACCTAGAGGCATACTTGCCCTCTTAGGCATATTGATATAGGTAAATACTTTATATGGTACGATACGTCTTACCATATATTGGCATTAAATTTAATCCACTTATAATCATGCTTGCCTCGTTGGACAAATGCTTGTGGAGATGTATTGTGTTCGATCCCCTGATTAGAGACTATCAGGTTTTTCTAATAAGGGATTCCTAGTAGTATTGGACGTGGAACATAACTGGTGAATCGCAGAAGTGTAGGCACTTTTGTGCCTACACCTTCTTGGAAATATAAGTTGTTCTATGTTATTTGTAATCATCGACATAATATGAACGTAGGTACCTATAGGTACTACCTGTTAGTACTTAAAACATTTAAATTGAGACAAGTAATAGTCATAACTACCTACTAACGCATTTCGGCGACTTCGTTCGCATCATGTTTCACTCTGACACATAAATCATACAGGTATGTATATATTCACACCGGAATCTTTGCGGGATGGGCAGAGAGCGCCGATTCCCAAATTTTTAATACTTACAGACTCTGCTCTGCCATGCTTCTTCTACTTCACATTCCTTTTAAACATGCACGAGGGTTTCGCAGATATCTGACACCTCATTAGCCAATTTGTTTTTTTTTTTACATTTACTTATATCTGCTTAAATTATCTTTGGCGCTTTTCTGAGTTATATTTATATAATTATTACATATAATAAGTGCCAGTCACGCGCCCACGTGATAGGCCAATAACTAATTTAATTGGGCTAAAAATTATTATTGAAACTGGCTTTGTTACGTGAAATACGCAGAATGCCAATTTCGACTCTCATCTTCTCGATAAAATATTTCATAAACCATTCTCGTGTTATATTTAGTAATACAGATGGTTCGTGAAATATTTCCTTTGACAGAATTAAGAAAGGTTATTTCTTATTAATGAGAGAATGTTTAGATTCTGTTAAATATACTTGAAAAAGAGGCACTGCCTGTATATGTGTTTGCATGTAAGGATATAGGTATATGGCATTCAGTGTTCTGTGCCTACCCTGTAAAGAACCTGGTGTGATCAATTGGTAACAATAATAAATTTTTGTGAAACGCATCTTATATTAGATTTTTTAAGCGTCTTAAAAAGGATTTTTCTGGAAATAACTTTAAGGGACTCGGGACTCTGATCATTTTCTAATAGGTGGGCGGTATTCATGTTCAGCGCACCTTTTCTGTACGGAAATATTTTCTTTATTGAGATATTTCTTTTGCGTGTCCTAATAAAAAATTACAACCACGAATATTATTTTGCATTTATATAAGTGTCACATAGGTACTATTTTTATATCTGAAAAAGGAACACCTACGCCTAGACATAACGGAATTCAGTCCATTACTTGGCTACGCTTCTAATAAAAATATCTAACCGCTATAACATATTAAGAGGTCTGTTCTTTCAACGTGAAATAAGTCGGCCGCCTCACGAGTGTGTACCGGGCCCTGGACAAACAACCCTAATAGTGCTCTCCGACTTTCTTTCTGCCATTGTCCACGGGGTATTGTGTTCCTTGTAATGTAAAGTCATACTGAGTACACTGAGTACAAGGTTAATGTGAACTAAATTTCTCCTACGAAAGTGTTTAGCTAACGATGTTTATTTTGCACCACCAACCCCTAGCCAGTTCTTTACAGTATGAAAACAATTACATTTTCGAAAATCTTATGAAAGGGTTACTCGGAAAAATAATAAGATTATTTATAATATGTATATTAACTTTCATAAACCTTACGAACATTTATTTGAATAGCAATATCTATACAATAATAGACACGCGCAAATATATTTTCTGGGTGAGACTCGAACCCACGACCTCTCGCGCAACAGCCAGGTACAGTAATCACTGTACCAAATGACCAGTACATAAATATAAATATGTAAATGGTTTACTGTTTTGTATACACTATTTTAGGTTTTTATCTATATTTATTGTGTATTTTTATGCTTGCCATGAACATTGTATGATACGACAAGCGGGTGTCTTTTTCTTGACGCTCAGGACACGTGTTCGGCCCGAGACGACACCTGTCACATTCATGTGAACTCGTACATGTTTACGAACATCGTCCAAATAAAACACATTTAATACAGTTGTAGTGGAAAAATCTAGACATTTTGAACTGTAATAATAACGAAGTCAATAATTGAATAAAATTTGTATTATCACTTGCTAACGGTGAAGAAAAACATCGTGAGGAAACCTGCACACCTTAGAATTTATAAAAAAAAAAAAAATATTTTCTAAGGTGTGTGAAGTCTG
>DWDT01003396.1:0-12354 GCA_018245595.1 Microceris scylla | reverse complement strand
TTGCCATGCATCGGGCACATATCCAGACTCCGAACCACTACTAGAAAATCTAAATTAGAAAATTTTGTAGTATTCGACTCGAGAATCGAACCCGGGACCTCCCGATCTGCAGTCGCACATGCAACCAACACGACCAACGAGGCAGAGTATGAAGACAACAAGAAAATGAAAAATAAAAAAGTCTACTACTACTACTAAATTAATTACAATTACTGTTTTTTACTAAGCAGACAAAGTGACAGTTACAAAATAATTTCAAGCGAAGTAAGCAAGATCCACAGATAATGAAAAAAAAAATACACGTGAGATAATATATTAAACGGTGAAAATGTGCCTTAAACAATTTAGTTGCAAAAAAAAATTTTAAACTGTACCATCGCAGTTACACGTATCACGCATTCAAAATGACGGCATAGCCCATAAATTGTCATAGCCAACACATTTTTAACCTGTAACTGAGTAATATGTCATTGACAATTTAGACATATATTTATGGGGCATAGACTATAAATGTCACAAATATATCTCTGGTACATAGTGATATTTCAATTTCAAAGGGCATTTTGTGTCAGTGTGATTAAAAGCTCATTTCAATTACTTTGGCGTTTTTATTTTTATGCTCAAATGTGTTACAATTTTAGTGTTTTAACGCCGTTTTTTTACGGAATGTTATTTGAGGATGTATTTACATTTCAAATTTAAGAGATGCATACGTAATATATCGTGCACCTAAGTCAAATGTAAAATATCAAAGTGGAATTCAAAATACCCATAATTTACATTGGGGATAACTATAAATACATTCAAATAACATTATATAAAGACCCATTCAGTTCAAAAATGCCAGCAATGTATGTCATTATATTTAACAATTATCTATTGCGTTACAAGAGAATTTTATGTATTCCAAAGGTACTCGTATTTAAAGAGCCTACAACGTTAATGAAATTAGTCAAAATACTAACTATATCTAGATAGTCCAGTACTCAACAAAACTGGGCACGTATACCCACTGATCCGGAACGGAGGGGCTCATGGGAACCCATGAAAAACCCCATAAATATCGTCGCCCCCATAAAATAGTACCAAGTATTCATTAAGACAGGCCTACATGCATCACTGGCTTTTGATTTTAAAGTCTAAAATTAGTTTTGTTATTTTCTGAAAACTTACATTTTAATACAATACTGGATTTACATTTTTAAAGACTTTATTCATAATTACTTAAATATTTATAGTACCTAGAGATTTTACCTTTAACCCACCGTATAGATGGTAATCTTTGCAAATCCACCATCTATCATATAGGCCCGAAATTCGACTTCTGAACTTACTACCTCCGGAGGGTGAGATGAATACATTTACTTAGGGTTCTAGAATGTTAAGCCGGAATAGGTAACGCAAATACTGCTGTTTGGCAGCAGATGACTGAAAGATAAAGAAACGGGAATGGATGTGCGATTTAACAGTAAAATTAGCGATTGGAATCGATATGCTGCCAGAATTATAAAATAATTCATATTTGAAGTCTATTAAAATTTTAAGTATAATATGAACACAGCAACGATAGAAAAAAATTCGTCGCAAATACGAAGCAGGGTTAAAAAGTTACCACTGTTTTCCAAAAACCAAATTTTAGAACCAAAATTTCCTCCATCTCACCGAATCTCGTGATCAACCGAAACACTATCGTCAGTTTATTCGATTGAAACTTGGCAAGTGGGGAGGAAATAAAAAACACCAGACATTTTCAAATGAACATTTAATTACAAATGTAACATTCTTAGCAATTAATGGCGCCTAGGGCTCAATTGTACTTTTATAAACTGGCTTCCCCTTTCTTTGTGCGGAATGTTAATATCAGAAGCTGCGTTGCTTCCTTTCATTATTGACGGCTTCTTTGTTATACTACTCCGAACAATAATTTTATACTACTATTAATTGTTAATTTCTCAAAGGCACATGTTAGCCGGCCTTCTTTCAGGACATCTCCAGTTTGTTTAAAGTCTAGCTATGTCTAGATCTGCGTTTTCGACTCAAGTAATTATACACTGTTTATACATCGGTAACTTGATTGTACTGTCATTTATTTTTTCTACATGACGACTATTTATATATTATGACGATTGAAATGAATGTAAAGGAATCCACTTTTGGGGGAGGCCTATATCCAGCAGTAGACTGAGATAGGCTGAAGATGAAGATGAAAAATGAATGTAGAAGAAACGAAGCAAGCCTACCAGCACCGTAACAGGTGGAAATAATCGTAAAATCATGATTATAATCCCCGAAAGGGTAGGCAGAGGAGTGTAATACACTCCGACATTTGACCAATTACGTTTTACGTCCCATGGAATAAGTGGTGAGCCATTGCTATACATCGAGCACAGATCCAGACCCCGAGTCACTACTATGAATTCTAAATTAGAAAAATCCAATAGTACCTGACCAGGGATTTGAACCTAGGACCTCCGGATCGGCAGTCGCGCTTGTAACCACTCGACCAACGAGGCAGAAAATAATTGTTTTCTTTATTATTGTTAATTAATCTTTATAACCCACAGCTAACACTTTCTGAAGTAGTAGTTGACAGAATTCTTTCAGATACATTGCACATAGTTCATATGGAAATTTATTACGTTCTATTCTATCTTACCGATATATCATCACCTTCTCGAGATGGGGTTTTTCAGTCGTGACTCGAAATGTTATAGCCCTCTTGCACCTACCCTGAACTGTAAGTATCTAAAAAGAATTTGAGTTTTCCCAACGTAATCTCACCAGTTGAACCATGACGCGGCAGAGACAAAAGTAAACGAACTATTCTTGTGTAAAACATTGTTATTCTTCGATTTTATGTATTAACTCAGTAATGTTAATTAATATTGAATTAAATGTCCATAACTTGGAGTAAGCATTACTATTTACCCCATAGGTTAAATTTAAATGTCTAATTTGCGTAAACCCTAATGTCAAAACTATTAAAAAAAATTTAAGAAATTGTACTTTATATTGAAGTCAGCCGAGGCCATGGTAAATGACTTTCGTCTGCGTGTATTCTTGGCTAAATTCATTTCTTAAGCCACGTACCATATTTTCGATGCCAAAGAGCAGGAAAAAGATCGAAATGTTTTCAAAGATCACATTAACCGAAAGTTAGATATTGATAAATTCATCATAACAAGAAAAACGGGTATTGCCAGTAAAATGAAGCATTCTTGAAAACGTGGAACTTACGACTTCAAACATACCGACTGATAGCGGTACTCATAAAGATTAATATAGGAACCGTGACCAATTCACTATTTTCGATCGTAAAACTAGCACGCGAACGTATTATTATTCACAAAGTTTTATTGTCTTTACTAATTAATACTGAGTTGAGTTTTTTTTTTACCTGTCATGCGATTGACGCGATGTCATCAATATCACGGCATTACTTCAGATCCTTGTTCTGCTGAGCGTTTTTTTTAGTTCAAAGTAGGTACATAGTTCTGCATGCGATCAACGTGATACTGAATGGTCACAGGGATTAGTCTGAAAGACGGTTGCAGTTGCGTCAGCAGTTATTCCAGCATCATAAAATTATTTTAGACTGTCGCCTCTCCAAAGCACGTCACAATGATTGATTATTTGGTATTGGTATTTTGGTATTTTGTAAATAATTCGTTCATAAATTGCGTCTAAAACAAAATTCGTTAACGCTTCGTTCGATATATTCTTCTCAAATTGTACACCTTTATTTGCAAGTATTGTTGCTACTTTTTTGGAACTTGTAATAGATATGTACATGACTAGTCATGTCGGTTTATTTTAGTTGTACTCTTGACTTTCATGTAGTTTGTTTGCTTGAGGGATTTCAATTCTTAATACGTTGTAGTTCTTGGTTTCCGAACATCTTACTGTACACCAGGGTGAATAAGTTCTTACGCTTTATTATAAATTTAAGCCGGAAATTTTTAATCGAGTCTTACTACGCGACGACTGCTGTTGGGGAGAAAGTATTCATTTCCTCTACCACAATTTCATAGATGTTACTTCTGATTTGATCGTTGCTTCAGTTCGTAAGGAAAATTATAAAGAACGCCAGCATGTCTCCGCTTATCGCATACTATCAATACATATTCGTAATTACTTGTTTTTTGCTTATATTTAACTGAAATTTCACGGTGCGATCACCTTAAACGTGCAGTACTAAACAAGAGAATAATGATGAACTGAAATCACATATACCTAATAATGGAGAAAATCTCGTAAAAACTTATAAGTAACGACAATAAGTTGGATAATCACGCGATGGAAGTATTTTCTCCAAAATTTTTTGAACAAAAAACGTTATTGTTTTCAATTTTTTGGTCTTTTGTTTTAACATATTTATTATTTTATACTCGTACCTATATACTACATGACCACGTCAGATCTCCTACGAGGTAGGCAAGACGCACCGAACTTATAATAGTTAAGAGTTTCATGACATTTCGTTCACGATTCGCAAAACTGTCAGTAAAAATAGTTTCGAAACCGTTAACGGGCCCGTAGTGTACAAGTCGGTCACAGAATACATAGATAGGTAGTCGAGAAGATAAATACAACGATTCGGATCAAGGTTCGCTGAGCAGACTCATGTGGGCTCTTTTTCATTTCTAGTTTGATAATAGCTTGAAATAGCATATACGTGGATATGGTATATAAATAGTTAATTCAGATAATGTTCAATAGAAAGTGGAAAATGTGCGCACTTGAATTGGCTTCAATTTAATAATAACTTAAAATAACATATACGGACATATGATACGTAAATACTGCATTCAAATAATATTTAATAGAAATATAAAATATGCTCATTTGAATGAGGAGTCACGTATCTATTTAAAAAAGTAGTGGCTCAATAATGATCGAAATTCGATCGTAAAATCATAAAATATGATGGGTAGGTACAAAGTTTTTTATTCACATATTAAAATATAGATAAACAAAATGGTAACGTTTTATTACAAAAAGATGAGTATTTATTTCATATTTTAATTCTTATATTTCTCCTTCAAAATTATGCAAATTTAAAACCCCGAAAGTTAATGAACGCATACCGTCAAACCGTATGAAGATAAAATTTATAGTAACGTCATAAAATTTAAGAAATTATAATTTTATTGAGTAAAATATTGCATTTTTACTATGGACATTGAAATGCATTCTACAGTACTTCAAGATTTACTCTTGTTTTTCTCTTGCCTCTTTTTTCCTTTTGCAAGGATTAGAAATAATACGTGTAAGAATATCGAAATTCTAACCCTATATTAAATAAAATTACTAGATATATTTGTCAAAGTTGTTTGTTATCTGTGAGTACGATGGAAATTGGCTTAATACCCTGGCATGCATAACAAAAATGAGTTTTACTCACGGTCCGTAACCTATCATTTCATTACACCAATAAAACGGATAATTACGAATTGCCGCGTAAAATTAGTAAACACTCCGTCGCGTGTCAATAGCGGCCATTTTGAATTGGCTGTCAAAGTTATTGACAGTTCTATCATCGATGGCGGCTACTTGTTGACGCGGGGAATATAGGTCGTTTAACTCTATTTTATTTATGGCCAGTACATTTATTCTTATTGTTAGTAAAATATATATTACTCCTTGATACCCACAACTCTGTCTGCGTTGCTTTTTGTACTCGTAATAACAATATATTTTATGTACCCAGAAGAAAATAAAAAATATTGAAAATAAAATTATACTTTGTTATTCAGAAAAATCGTTACAGTTGATTAAAATATTAATAACTTTACATTAAATGCAGGTATTTTTACAACTTGTTTTAAAAATAAGAACCAAGTTTCTAAAAGTAAAACTAAAAAAATGTTTGAAATCCTATAGGTAGTTTTTGCGTGATGTACGCACAACAGCAGACATTAATGATATTATTTGTATAGGTTGGTTCTTATATAGGATTTTGTAATTTACTACCTTAAGGAGTGCTTTCATAAGCTTCCGTAAGACAGTAATATTTTATTGACTGCATTTTGCCGTTAACTTAGCAATCACTTGAAACATAAATGATCTAGGAGACATAAGTACTCATAATTGATTGTTTATAAATTTAATACAGACATCCCATAAAGACGTTATAACAATCAGATGTTTCAATTACATAAGACTAAGGAGCATTTAAATAAGAAGTCTTATTAAATTAGTGTTATCATCTTGATTCGGTTTTAATTGAGTAATAATACAAATTACTAATAATATATGATGTAGTAATAAACGATTCATTAACGATGATTTATTGTTAATATAATTCTGCGGCATGTTATAAAATATCGTGATCTTACTCTCGTTAAAACATATATAAATGTAGTTACGTCTGTATCAGCACATCAAACGAGCACCAAAAAACAAAAAACATAAACTGCCGTGTTGTTTCATGTGTCTATTAAAATTTTATAGGTGTAGGTACCAACATTATTCGTTCAAAGTAAAGAATTTAAAATACCCAATATATTTTTAATTTCATTAGCATTGAAATAGTCAAAAAACAAACATGACAAGTGCAAAACGATGTAAGAATTATACATCGATGAAAAAAACGAACGACCAATACAACCATTTTGTTTTTCGCGCCTGTGTGACGACATTTTGCTGGGACAAAAATACAGAGTTTTACAATGAAACGCGCGAAAATCGTAAAATTCAATTGATACAAAAAAGGTCAATAAAATGTTACAAGTACGAACTTGCGAGGAGACGACATATTTAAAAATAAAATGTCCTTATTCGGCGGGAACATTCTTATTTTTATCTGTTGAATACAATCCACAGACCAATTTGTCCGTAGATCGATTACATATGTATTGCTAATTAACTCTCTGTTTTTCTTGTCGTGTCGCACGCACGATTGAATATAGAAATGCAAGTCAAAACGTGAAAAAAAAATGAATTACCTACCTCGCTGCTCTGCGTCAATTAATATTGGGAGGCTAATATTTCACAGAATTCACAAATAACTCTGCTTATTGACTTACTTCATTATAATCATGTTCGTTACAGTTTCTAACGTTGTTCTTTGTCTATGGTTTGGAAGAAATCGCTATTTGAACAATAAGCCCGCCAATTTTTTTTCATCTATTCTTTTATTAATAGATTTCAATTTTTTTGTCATCAATTTTTTAACAATTAAGAACTTTTGTTTGGTTTGTTTCTAAAATATATAATAATTATGTACTAAATAAAAATATTTTGTTATTTTGGTCGTTTCAATAAGTAAAATTGAGATAAAAAGGTCATATTTTAAAGTTAAGATAAGTCAGGGACTTTTAAAAATCCATTTGTTTTATATTATATTGGTTCGTATGTATCTAATGATACTCGTATATGTAGGTTCATATATGTAATTTCATATAAGGAACAAAGCTATGGAATTTGTTATTATGTTTTTCTTGGTTCAAATGTAAGCTGAAGATATAATTATCCTTTATTATTATAGAAAATATGTTGCAAATATATGTATTGTGGCATAACAATATACCATTATTAATAAAATAAAAGAGAAGAAACTCTATATGTCAGTCTGTCACGTTTACAATAAAGAAACTAAATTTATTTTGATGGTGTTTGTTATTCGTGTTAGGTCCAGTAGAAGGACGGGCTTCGTATGTATTTTTTTTAATGAACCCCTAACACAATTGGCAGAGGATGTACGATTACATAAGAATTATTTGAGATAACGCACAAATGATATCGTGGATAATACCGGCTTTATGTGTCTTAATTTATGAGAAAAAAATACTATCAAACTATATCATACATAGCTACCGTTTGTAGTCAAAAGGTGAAGAGTTAGTATAAAAATGACGCAACATACAGACAAGCCTGCCTCCACGGCATTGTTGTATATTTTCTCAAATGTAGAGTGATATTAATCTTTCTTGTAATGTGTCAGATTCGCGTGTGCAGTACGCAGTTGGTAACATTGTATGGAATCTTGGATAAGAAATGGAAAAATAATCAGTTCACAATCTACACCACTAGCTAAGTCTACGGATTCACTTTGTTTATTATTATGATATTATGAACCGAGAGCCAAATGTCTGAACTTTTCCACACCAGACGTTCTTCTTCATATACGCACACCGATCTCGGAGATCAGATCAGAGATTAGAGATTTTTGTTTATTGTACCTATAAACCATATACATTATACTTGGCAACTACTCTACTACACCACTGTAAAAATATAGAGATACCCAAACTGTTAGAACATTTTAAGCAGTTTAACTGGAATTATTTAATTTGTCACCAGAGCATTAACTGTGTTACGAAATAGCTAATTTGATTATATTATCTATGAGTTTTTGGATGCAAAGGAGAAGTCATATTTAGGTGTTTTATTTTTAATCTTAAAGTAAGAAATAACTCGAATAGTTATAACGCTCTAAATACAAAATACGCTTAAGTAAAATCATTAAGACGTGGCGTTTTATGTAGGTACATTATCTATATACTCGTAACGTAACTTCACGCCTGTAATCCCCGAAGAGGTAGGCAGAGGAATGCAGATCACTCCCACGTATCACCGGTTACGTTTACGTCCTACTATGGAATAGACCACCACTAGAAAATCTAAATTCATTTAAGACAAACAAAACAATATATTATGTCGTTACTGTCTGTTATAGAAATGTTTTTGCTCTATATGTGAGTTGTATCGTTGTTTTTAACTACTTTAAACATCTTACGTAGTAAAAACTAACCAACTAGACTCAGTTTTATCAAGCTTTTATAGATACTAAGAGTAACTTGAATATACGTTTATTTATTTATTTACGTATCTCATGTCGCCATTAGCTTCTAGATGTCTACTGCTGGACAAATGTAGGCCTCCCCTTACCAGCGCCTCTCCTCCCGGTTCTGGGCCTGCTGAATCCAGTAGCTTCCCACTGTCTTCTTCAGGTCATATAGATCATGATGTGTAGTTATGAATGTAAATAATTTCAACACTTCTTCAATCAAAGCTAGGTTTCAATCTTTTCAGATTTTGTGTCGTTGTATAAGTAATAATATCATGACAATTCATAAAAGTCGTGTTAGTTTTAATAATCACATAATGACCATTTCTACCCGGGTTTTAAACGAGTACCGTTAGTGGCAATATTCAGCTCGGTTAGTGGCAATATTCCGTTTCAGTAGCAGCAACGTTTCTTTTAAGTATAGGTAATATTCCAAATAAATTCCAGCGCTTTGATAAGTACCTACGTTTACACATAAGGTTGAGATAGGCTTCGAAATCAAAACGACACAGCGCTCTGCCAATAACTTGTAACTTGTCAGCTCTGTAGCAATGATATTAACAATAATTGTCTAGAAGTTTCACATGATGTCTCTGCAAGCAGCACGGGTGAATAAAGACAGAGATGAATGTAAAAGAAGCAACTTAGGTCTGTAAGGGCAGAGATTGCACATGATGCTGTTTTCCTACTTCGTAAGGAATCTGGAGAGATAGTAAATTGATAATAATAGGTCCATACTTAGGTATGTAACACACAATCGAAATGTAAAAAACGAAGTAGGTAGGTGTATAGATATTTGGCACATGGTGTTCTCTTCCTACCTCGTAACAGAGCTGGCGTGATGGTACAGTAACAATAATGGGTCCATACATGTATAACACACAATCGAAATGTAAAAATCGAACTTGCTCAACAAATTAGCCACCGGCGGATCGCGTGAGATAGCAATCTAAGTTATCCTAAGCAACAGACGGACGTACAAAAAACTAGTTTCTTCATAGTCATTACCTTTCATTATAGCGAATGGAAAGTCGTGTCACTACGCTACATAATACGCGGTTAGGTGGCTGGAACTAGAGATTATTGGAGTGGGTTGGCCACGCGGGCGGACCCTGGCAGCTGGACCTATGGTTTTGCAAAAAAAAAAATCGTAATACAGCAAAACGACCGGTACAGGTGGTCATCTGCACGAGCGACAGCAGTTGCAAATGCCAGTTTTCTGATTGCAGCACAGATATCTATATGTTGCTTAATAACAACCCTGCATCAATTCATGATGTTCAATGTGTCGTGTGAAGTCTGCTTAGCCGCACTTGGCCTCCGTGGCAAGCTGTGGCACAGCGGAGCGATAAAAGGGTTGATGATGGTAATATTACTGTTGAAACGGTCTAGAAGGAAGTCCGAGTGCTTGTATTTTTTGATTTAACAACGTATTTGCTCTAACTGGATCATAATGACTATCAAAACCATGATAGACAGAAACTGCATCGAATTCTTCGATATACTGCTTAAACAATGAGTTCCTAGAAGAGTAAGAGACCAGATAAATTTGTATGATGATTATGAAACCTACAGCTCAATTACTGATGTCTAGTGATAGATTGTTTAAATGTGATAGGCAAAGACGTTACAGGTGAGACATGTTATCCGTTATTTGATAATATTTCTTTAACTAATTCGGAGTATAATGTAAGTTTTATTATGTATATAATCTTATATTTAATTTCTAATACAATGTAAGGTGTAGAAAACCTATATGTTCGGCAGTTCAAGGGAGTCTGTGGACTGAAAAATACACATAATATATTATTATAGTGTGTAGCGTGCACAAAAGAATATTCCATGTTCATTTTTTACGAAAATTATTCAAATAAAACCGCTTGTGTTGCTTAGTAGGCCGAGATAGAAAGTTAACCGAAAACGTAGTTTTGAAACTGGTAACGGATTTCATGGTAAGAAAACCTACTTTTCAAAGCACAGAACAATCAACATTCTTTAGAAAATTAATATTTAAATACAAATGAAGAAAATTAATGCATATTAACGCGTCAGTAAATGTCAAATCTAATAATTATTCGTTTTGAAAAGTCAAATTTAATTGGTTACTTCATTTTCAAATTCATATCGAAATAATTGTTGGTTCAGAAACAAGTGAAAGTAGAACCAACTAAGTCGACGAAATATCCGTGTATCACTCTCAATAAAAAATCATAATCTAACTTAGATCTCGAAAAAAAAAACTGTCACAGTAAATGGCGGGAGTTATGACATTTAAACATGGTCGCCATTAATCATATGTCAAACGCTCCGACGCCATTTTGTCGTATTATCCTTACATGGAAACTAGTTCATAATTACAGCACTTGCTAGATAATTGTCAATGGATTGAGACGTTATTGTATTTTAATAATATAATGAACTATGCATTACTCTGCAATAAGTTCCAAAAAAACTTGTCTATGCACGTTCTTTTGTATTATTTTATCAAGTTGAATTTATGTATATGTGATAGGCTGATAGGTAATAATACGTTTTTGTCTACTAAGGTCCTAAAATGAAATATAGATTTTACATCTAACCCATGTCTATTGTACGTAGTTCGTTTTCAAAGACACTCGGAAATAATTTTACAATGTTATATCGTTAGGATAGTGTTTTGATTATTTTTACACAATTTAATAAGGCCGGTTCATACATTTTAAAGTTTTCTTCGAGAATTAATATTCCGAGATACCTGTGAAGTTTGTGACCTAAGTATTATAAATAAATATTAATACTACCGCCATTAAATTAAAAACGAACGTCTTTTTAAACAGAAGCCTATTTGTACTGCCTTATAAAAGTTATTGAAGACACATCCAATAAAGTTGCGAACAGTTTTTCAAAGCTTACAACATCACCTGACACACCACCTGTACGCCTGGAACTATAAAACTTCCATGAATTCATATTTATAATTCCATTCACAATTTTTATAGTCGAACGCTGATCTTAGATATTGTTTATACCTAAATATAGTCAAATGTTATGGGTAAAATTATACCGAAAATATGTTTTGTAATTACTAGCGCCGTTATCAACAAGCGCAGTAATAACGAATGGACACAATTCATACTTTAGTGTCCAGTTACATTGTAGGTAACCTTTTAAAGATAAAATGTGAAGTTCATTTTTTGTTTAAGCACCGTAACTAAGGATTAGACAGCAATAGATATCAAGTAGGGTTGTGAAAACAGTGCAAACCGTTAGTCTTGTATTTTGTGCTATTATACATACGAATAGGTATACCATATAGGAATACCAGTATACACCGATTACCATAAACTAACTGACTAATTAACTAATTAGTCAGTTAGTAATTAATAAAATAAAATCTGATATGTTCGAGATTTTTTTTTTCAACCCATTACAATTCCACTGCTAAGATACGGGTCTCCTCTCATATTGAGAGGGTTAAGGCCATAGTCTGCCACGCTGGCCAAGTGAGGGTTGGCAGACTTTCACACACCTTAGAAATTTTTTTTCTAAGATGATAGCAAGTGATATTTAAACTTAAAACGCAC
>DWDT01003395.1:0-12355 GCA_018245595.1 Microceris scylla | reverse complement strand
ACAATCAATAGGAGCAGAGCAGTGAAGGGAAATGTTGGGAAAACGGGAGAAGTTACTCCATTTTTTAAGCTTCCGTCACATGTGCAACCTTAATGGTTAAAGCTACACAGAAATCATTTTAATATAAAATACTGAATGTAATACTGCTTATCCGGGCAGGATGACGTTTGCCGGGTCCGCTAGTTCAGGTATAAATTTGTGCTAACCCTTCTGTCTAGGTTTTGTTTATGTTATCGAATTGTTGATGTAATAAATCACAAAAATGTAATGAAATTAGTAACTGAACTTAGTTCCGGACAATTTGAATGTTAATATATTTAAAAAACAATGAATATTGCGGCAAAAGCAATTTTAGTAAACTACTATAAATAAGCTGAAAAAAAACTTAATTAATGAATAAGTCAGTTAAGCCATTTTTATGGATATTTATTTATAATTAACTACATATTATTAAACAATAATATATATTGCATATAACATAAGAACACATTATACATGCCTAAATATCTTCACAATAGGTTATTTTTGTAGAAGGCAGAGAGCATTAAGTGTAGTATCCGTATCCTCACAGATCTGCCATGTATATCTACATTTATTACTCTCTTCATACATACATATACCAGTTTTAGAGACTAAAAATAATTATCAGCTAAGATTTTTACATCTATGATGGCATAATATCATAGTTGATCTTTTAAAAGAGATGCATTCAATAGGGTTCTGAAATAATGTATTTTATTAATCTAGTTTTTGCATACATAAAACTAATGTGATGACAGTGAGGTGCATAGAGGTTTCTTGCAGAATGTATACATAGTGATATTGGCAAAGATTGTCAGTAGCTCATAAACACCTATAACATCAGATTAGGGTGAGTATGGGGAGCAATCAGGAACAATTCAAATTTCGAAAATTCAGAAAATATTGCCTTGTTGGTCGAGTAGTTGCAAATGCGACTGTTGATCGGGAGGTCCCAGATTCAAATTCCGAGTTGAGGTCTATTGGATTTTTCTCATTTAAATTTTCTAGTAGTGACCCCTTGTCAGGAATTGTGCCCTTGTATGGCAATAGGTACACCACCTATTCCATGGGACTTAAACATAACTAAAACGTGGGAATGTACTACACTCCTTTGCCTACCCCTTCGGGTATTACAGGTGTGGTTATGTTCATACAATATTCAAAATCATATTGTCGCTTTTTCTTAATCAATGTGATTTTTATTCTTTCTTTAAACAGTAACAAAACTGTACGCCCCATATAAGTATTAGGTTCTTAAATATGAATTAGCGTTTTGATGAACTGCCCACTTTCACCTGTGAATATGTAGGATTTGGTTTGGAATTCCAAATTTAAATAAATTTTCAATTTTGGCTTGTGTATTGCTTTTTCGAATTTCGTGATTCATTTGTTTTTCCGCCATTTAAGTTTTCTTTGACTTCCTTCTGTTCACAAGATGGAAAACTTGGAATATCGCGTTATTTACGAATATGAGTTCAAACGCGGCGCCAACCCTGCATAAACAGCTCGAAGGATTAATGATGTGTATGGGGAAGCTACGGTTAAAAAAAAGATGGTACGATTTTGGTTCCAATGTTTTTGTTCTGGAAATTTTGACCTTCAGAACCAACCCCGTAGTCGGCCGGAGAACCCTTGTTGACAATAAAGAGTTAAAGGTGATATTGGCATCGGATCCATCCCGAACCACTTCAGAACTAGCGGCAGCCTTCGGTGTGAGTGACAAAACAGTTTTAATTGACTTAAAGCAATTTGAAAACGCTTAAAGCAAATAAGCAGTGATAGCCTAGTGGTTAAGAATTCAGCCCCTCTGACGGCTTCAAATCCATGGCGCGCACCTCTGTACAAAAGTGCGTTTTAAATTTAAATATCACTTGCTAACGGTGAAGGAAAACATCGTGAGGAAACCTACACATCTTAGAAATTATTAAAAAAAAAAATTCTTCTAAGGCGTGTGAAGTTTGCCAACCCGCACTTGGCCAGCGTGGCAGACTATGACCTTAACCCTCTCAATATGAGAGGAGAGTCATATTCCTACAGTGGAAATTACAATGGGTCGATTATTATTATTCTTATATAAATAACCTTAGAGTCCATAGGAAAGGTAAGAAACAATGATCATTAATAGTTTATCGATGGTTAAGCGAAATGTACAAGGACGCCTGTTAGAAAGTTGGGACTCAGTGCTATATAAATGGAAACATGGTTGAATGGAAAAATATCAGTGATTTAATGGTGCAATTATTTAGAAAATGGTGCAATTATTTAGAAAAAAGAAACAAATTTATTACATTAGAACTTAAAACTTAAACGTTAATATTTTAAAGATAAGTTTATTTAATTTTATATTTTATTATCTGAGCTTAAGGCAGCAGCTGTTTGACAAGGTCACATCTCGTAAAAGAATAAACGCTTTTACTCAGATTTAGATTTCTGTCACGTAACTAATAAAAAAGTAATCTTTTAGGCTTAATTGTTATACATATATTTATACAAGCGGCCTTTATTAAAAATACTGAAAGCAATTCTGTAGCGACATAAAAGGATGTATCCTTAATTTTAAACTTGTACCGATTTATCTACTATGACTTTCATTTAACGATTACAGTTTTTGTTACTATTGTTATTAATAACAATAATAATAATTGTTTATTCGTAGCATAAGGTTTTTTTTATATTTATTGTGTGGAGTACATGGATCTGTGTACGCTTATCTATAGGGTATGCTAACTGTTTGTAAATAATTGTGAGGTTTTATCTAACCCGTACAAGTCAAATAATTGTAATATAAATCATATAAAATTATTTTAAAATTCAAAACGTCATTATTTAACAAGTTTAAATCTGAAACTCAATTTTCCAATTAATTAAATTAAATTTGATTTGATGGACAAAATTAATTTAGGTTAAATGCAAAGAACTGAAGATCAGTGGCGTGCTATTGGAGAGGCCTATGTCCGGCAGTAGACGGGCGCAGGCTGATGATGAATGAACGAATGTCTGAATGAATGAATGAATGATGGACAAAACAGATTGTACGAGTAATAAAATATGCCAATTATATTCGTTGAGAAGTTCGTTCATATTATAGTACTATAATATTTCGACTAGACAGTTTTGTATTATTCATTATTAGTATTAACTAGTCAATAGATCAATAAACCAATGGTTTATTGATATAAATAGCACAAGAGGAAATTATAGATTTATACAAAACCAGAGAATAGCTTGTACTTATCTGAAGAAGATATTGGTGTTACACTTTGTACGTTCGTTTTCTTTGGCAAACCTCCCAATTGCAGGCCAATTGCGCTTGAACTAAGAGAACGAGTTCTCGACTCTTTGTTTAGGATTCCATGACGACCGAATTAACGATACTGCTGCTTCTACCGCTCAACGGTATTTGCTGTGTCATGTAACATACTATGGGGTATTTTAAACAATCTTATTAAATAGATATATTTGCTGATGATAATGATGATTAGTTACGCTAAGGAACTGCACTGGGTACTTATTATACTTAGTATTTGTTGTTACCTATTATATTATACTGTTGGTACTTAATATATTACTATTATACTATTACTTACATTGGTTCGGAGTCTGGATATGTGCCCGATGCATGGCAATAGGCTCACCACCTATTCCATAGTGGGACGTGATACGTGGTGATACGTGGGAGTGTTCTGTGTTCCTCTGCCTACCTCTTCGGCGGTGACAGACGTGAAGTTATGTTTACGTTTACGTAAAACTTTCGCGTCGATGTTATGCGTATGAACAATTCAACGTATGATTTCTCCAACCGAGTAGATATGTCAGTCGATTAAATAAAACTAATGTTTCTATCACTGATACCTCGGTATTATCGATGTTCCTTAGCGCCGATAGCTACCATCAGGTGAACGATGTGTATGGTGTATATTCTGTTAGTGTTTGTTATCTACGAAATAACAATAATAATGTGCACTTGCCACTTATGATCACAATATGAACTGCTGTTTGACCAATTTTTTTTCGCATCTTGTTTTCCTCATCCACTCAATCGATCATCATCATCATCATCATCAGCTCATATCAGTCCACGGCTGGACATAGGCCTCCCCCATTGAGCGCCATCTCGCCCTGTCCTTGGCTTGTCGCATCCAGCATCTGCCTGCAGCCTTTCGCAGATCGTCATCCCAATGACTCGGAGGGCGTCCTACACTACATTTGCCGAGCCGCGGCCTCCATCCTCCATCCTCCATAATATATACAATATATCACCCTCCCAATCTATCAATGAAGTAATATTTTTTTTTCCGAACTTTTATAAAACGCAACATGGCTACTGTTTTAAATGTCAATTAAAAATTATTTTTGTATCCACGTTAGGTGAAATGGATGGATGGAATGAATGGAAAATTTATCCGTAGTTCGAAATTAGTCTTACAATTAGTTACCGACAGTTTCGTGACACGATAAGGGTTATGTGGGGTATGGCCTAAATATGTTTTAGGTACAACAAGGTTAAACAAGGCGTCAAAGGCTTAAGTCGTAGGGAACAAATTGTGTACATCGCAGCTTAATGCCTAACCTATAAAAGACCTGGCATGACGTACTAATAATAATATAGTTTAAATGTATTATGATTTTGATATTAATTGTAACAATAAAAAAAAGCATTTTGAGGAAACCTGTCCGTCTTAGTGATATATAAGGTGTATATAATATGTATATGTATATGTATATAATAATAAATAAAATAATTTATAATAACTTTTATGTTATATGTATATATATATGACGATATATTAAAATGCAAGTAACTGGTCCAAACGAATTTACTTTCTCATGAGAATTTAAATGGAAAGAAAAAACTTGTTTGCTCAGAGATCCTTTTATTGCTAAATGGAGCTTTACTGAAAGTTTACAATTTTTAATTCCTGTGGGAATTAAAAATATGCTGAAATGGTCCAGAATGTCTCTAATGAAACCGCTTCATATATTTCGCTTTGTATATTAAATTTGTAAAAAAATATTACGGCCCATGAATTACAATCATTTTTTAAAAATGAGAAAGAGGCAAAAATCAATACTCAATGTTTCAATATTTCTCCTATAATTTGCTAAAGCGTCATTTAAATCATAAAAATACGCGCGTAATAAATAACATTTGTAGGCAACATTAATATTGGAAATAAATAAAATAGCACTTCATATTACAAAAAAGTAAATGTTACATAACTGAAAAAGCTTTTAGTGTAATTCTTGCTATCGGAGGCCGCATCACTGAAATATTGAAAAACGTTTACGACCGTATAAAATATTCGCCGATTCGAAAATACAGCAATTGATGATGTTGCAATGTACTCAAATATAAGCTTTAAAAGTTTACTTAAATGTAGGTCACGCAATAACATTGCAAACTAACTTCTACGCCTTCTGTCAGTACTATTTGTTGCTCTTCTTTGTGTTGTGAAATAACAAGAAAAATACGTTCTTCTATAGCTCCACAGCGCCATAATTCACAGCAGTGAACGTGAAGCGCTGAAAAATCCTCAATGTTTCCATTTCACCATAAAAATCGATAATGAAAAATGTATGCTAAGCATGCGAACGGAGATAGGACACGGAAAAGTAATAAATAATAGGTGGGGTTTGGAAAGCGTTAGGTATTTCAAAAACATTAGCAAATTATCCTGGGGATTTAACAAAGTAGTTCGCGATTTGTTCCACCGAACCGTTTCTTTGAGCTTAGACTTTAATCCGTCGAGAAATGGAACTTTAGATTTATAAGCCACTCGTTATTAAAACACCGGAAAATCTCATCAAATCACACTTTGCCGCACTAAGGGAAGCGCAGGATAATATATCTATAAAGGATAATAGATGAGCGACTTACCCTGAACTGATTTTATATGAAAACTTTCTTTAAACACCTTCTATTCATGATTAGGTATATGTAAGTGTACAAGATTTGAACTCAGGACACCACGAACACAAGGTTGAATTCTAAACGAGGCAGTTATTACTCATATGTAACTTGTAAGTAAATAATTATTATGTATATTTAACAACACTCTAAGGCGTCTAAGTTATGTTGTATGTTTAATTGTAATTATTATAGAAGACGCGAATAGAAACAGGACTACCTCACACTGAATGGTCGGTACAGACCAATGGCTTCTAATTTATTAAATCTCTAATTGGTGGAAGCATCCAGAAGGGGAGCAATGTGGAGGGAGCCCTATATAAAACTAATTATTACCATGCTTTACAACACAGTTCACAAAGTTGAACGTCTTTTGTGTGTTTAATATACCTTCTGACGCAAACATAATAAGGCTGAGCATAGTTTTAATAAGTCTATTATAGTGAGCGCTAAGTAAACAGACTCTGCATAATAACTTTGACTTCACTAAAGGAAAAAAAATTCAAAACTTTTGTAATAAAAAATTTGTTAAAACTTCTAGGTTTTTTCTCGTACATTTTGACATACTTATATATGTGCCTATAAATATGTGTACACGATGTGAAAGAGCTCTCCATGTAGGTCAGCTGTGAACGTGTGTCAACAGGATGTTGGAACGGTTAAAAAGAACTGTTTCTTTAAGCTGACTGTTGGACGCACCTTCCTTACATTATCATGTATCGGGTAACGATTTTTCCCGTGATATTGTCCATCTATGGTTTTATTCTTTTTCTATTGGTGGGTTATGTATCGATCAATCAGGCAACAAATCTCACAATTAATCCGACGATCAATGTATCTATTTGTTGAATGATGGTACAGTATTGGCAGAATTATTTTATAAGTTATATTACACAGATTGTGTAATCAATATATGAAGTTTCCTTAATACATGAAGTTTCCTTAATATGCATGTATATGTGTAGGTATGATTAAGATATAACGTAGCAAAATAATTTATAAGTTAGACCTACATCTTATATTTTGGTTTGAGTTCAATATCTTTTTATATATAAGCATGTTACGTATACGAATGTTGGCGACTAAAGACGAGTGTAAGACCAAGGAAAGCTTGGTTGAAATGTGTCAAAGCTGATATGACAAAGAAGACAGTTAAAGTCGCGATGACTGGTAACAAAGAGAATTTGGGTAGAATGACATATTGGTCCAAAAATTAATAAAATGTAAAAGAGAGAAGTGATAATAACTCGTTTAAATATCAAACTTCTTCATCAACCTGTTTATTGTTTCATTGACTCAGATATTCTATACATTATACATAATTGATTAAAGTATTAAAGCCCTATTTTGTAATATTCAATATTTTAAATTAACAAACTTCCACGATAACATTATCACTGATAACATTTTTATTAATTGTCACAGGCAAGTTTGCTTTACCTAAACAATTATGACCGATGTAAAGTGTTTAGGGGGTTTAATTAAATTTTGTTAGATGAAAGGGTCGTTGATTAAAAAGGAGAATTTCTCGGTGCTCTTGGCAGGGAATTAAAGAAATAACGTCACGCGCCTGCTCCAGTGAATGCGGCGTTGCTCGTTTTGACAATGCCTATTAGCCACCTGGTGAAATCACTTTCCCTCGCCTTCGTTTTGGCTATTTAGCTGCTTTATAGAACAATGATTGCTCCAATTTAACAGGAAAACGTATAAGGAAAGCTGTTTACTTTAATCAAAGGTGCTCTCATAAAAGCTTTTAAAAGAAGGAAAATGTAGCGAACGTGTTCTCGGAGTGGAGAGAGGTAAATCTGTATGTAACTTAACCGAAATGCTCTGTGTATTTTAAAAATGTATTTAAACGTCTATATCGGAATGTTTTTTCCTATTTATTCAACGGCTTTAATTTTATTTTGTGCCCGTCTTATGTTTTATTTTCGCCTATTCGAATGTAACTATCTGTGGTGTCTTATTTAAGATATTTAGGAATTTAAGTAATGTTAAAATCTTAATTGAGAATTGTTTTAACATAAAATTATTGTAAAATAATTATGAATGAACACGTTGAAAATACAGTTGATATTTGAAAATTTTGTTATTCTATATTAATTATGTTTGTGTGAATACGTCTTAAGGGTTCCATAGTTTCGTAACATTTATCTTATTTTTGTAGAGGTTTCACATAAGGTTATCACGATAACAGAATTATTTACGCTCCTTTTATGTGGACACCCAAAATTCTCCGCAGACTACGTATCCTCGTAAATCTTTTGATATTCCATTGTAAAGACCCAAGCAGACGAAGGCGTCGGTCAGAAAGTGTAAATGAAAATGTATAGTGTACGATACTAAGCCTGTTCTTATGAGATATATAGCTTTTTAGGGAGAGTAAAAGCCGGTATAAATAAATCTATTTAATAATAAGACTCATTTCGACTATAACTAATAATAAGTGGAACAGTGGAAAGCTAAGAGCTGATGACGATAATATATACACGCCTATATTTTTCCGATAATAACTGTAACGATGGTACATCAATAATTGCATGATTTTCTTCTAACATCACATATTACACGAGTTTATTTACTAAAGTGACAGGAACGCCGCATCAGAACAATTGTTTTTTCTCCCAAAAAATTTTTTCATCGTCACGCTTGGAATACGTTAAAAGAATTTTTAAAAACCCCGAAGCATCCTAAACACACAAAACTAGCTATAATCTCAGGAGAGCAGGATGGAAGAACAAACTTATTTTAATACAACTGCCATACAGAATTCACACGTATGTAAATTTTGAGAATCGAACACATTGGATTTTATATTTAAATAAATGTTAGATATGAATTTATGGTGGAAAGCACTCGGGAAGATTTGTGCCTGCATTGAAATATGGATTATTGTGACTCCCCTTACAAATGGAGGCCGCGGGCGAAGCTCTAAGCGTTCTCTCGTCTGAAGCACTGGCACGCAGTACTTCGGGGGCCGAGTGTTGTGATTCCCTGTTAGCGAGTGCTTGTGAATGTTGAGCTTTTTAATTAAACTCAGCAATAAACGTGAAGGGTAACCGAATTGTTTGCGTCTGTGCAGCGATTCGCAGTTAATTTTTATTTGTTGACCATGTCGGTGCCAATAAATGGTATAGCTCTATTAACGCTGGGTTAAAAAACGAATGTAATAATAATCGGATGGATGTGTTTATATAAATACACCAGAAACAAAAAAATTAAATTAAAATTAGTTCTCTACATTCTCATATGATACTATACGTAATTATAAATACAAACAATGATTTGTCTAAAAGATAACCTTTTAATGTTTTACTGCGCTTAAATACTTCACGATTATACTTATTTCCGTTTCCAAGTAACGGAGTTTACATTAATTCATTTGAGAAAAAGTCACAATCATCATCATCATTAACCGATTCCCGTCCTACTGCTGGACATACGCCTATTTAATAGTACGCACTGAGCTCGATCTTCAGCTCTACGAAACCAACCGCTGACAGCCACTTTGCGTATATTATCACTCCACCTAGCTGGAGGGGAATCATTATAAAACTGATATATATAACCTAAATTTTCTCATAAATTCTCACTTTATATACTTGCCACTTATAAACTTTTTGTATTGCTTCCTCTTCCGAAGTGGTGTCCTTGTAAGGGTTGCTCTATACAAAAGTTTGATTATTGCTCAATATGTTCTCAATTTTCTTTTCCGGGCACGAGATCCAATTTTTTGTTCGTATTTTTTTTGCACTCGGTACCTGCCTACGCTATTTTTTCCTTGAGTGCGAGAAATTGTTCTATAGAATATGTTTCAATAGCAAAAAAGTTACTTCTAAGTTTATGTTGTGAAAGTAACTATTTCACAACGTACTTTGAATTTCTATCCAACATCTAGGATGTCATTAGATACTGTTTGAATAAAATTACGGGGACCAATCTCTATAAAAATGTATACATCATGACATCACGCCTGTTATACGCGAAGCGGTTGGCAGAGGACTGGAGCATGGAGGAACTTATTGGCATCCAACGGGCACAGGTCTGGACTCTGATCCACTACTAGAAATTTCTAGTAGAAAATCTAAATTAGAAAAATCCTATAATAACCGAAAGGGATTCGAATCCAGGATCTATCGAAGTGCAGTTGCGCTTGCAACCATACGACCAACGACATAGTCAAATATATACATATGTTTGATTATTATTCATTTTTACATAAAACAATATCAAAATTAACGTTAATCATACAACAATGTGGACTAGAATGAATCTCCACATCATGTGATACTTGGTACTACCATACTACAGCTAAGAAGAGTCTTAAGTTACGTTTTGAAGGAATACGCTTTCTATTAACAGGCCACCTTTCACTGTATCTCAAAACGTATTTAAAAAATATACGGTCCTGACTAAGTCTACGTAGGTAAATCTGCTTTACTTTTTTATATTATATTTTTAAGAAAGAAATACACGAGAAAGTGTAAATGAAAGGCAGCCTTATTGCTACAGAAACGGTCTTCTCCAGGCAAGGTACGGCAGAAGAAATGGAATTCTAGTAACAGGGGTAGGGGGTAATACTTAAAAAGTACAGCAATTGAGAGGATTTCTTATTATAATGAAAGTAATACGGGATTCCTGAGAACGGAAAAATCGTGTCTTCAAATAAAAAAAACTATATTGTATGTAGTTAATGGCTTGACACTCTCATATTATAATCACTCATGTTGATTAAATAGGCCAGATACTGCTTGATGAGAATTAAGAAGTCTTCAAACCCGGCATATATGTATGGAGAGTGGAGAAAACACACGTCAAATTGGTTTACATAGAGAATTTTGGCATTCAGTGCGTTCGGCCTACCCTGTAAGGGACCTTGTGTGAAGATATGTATCCGTATGTATATGTAAGGTGTATTAAATACCGATGAGAAGTCATCATAGTCACTCAGTTTGCTTATGCTCATTGCCTTAAGTAATTTTCCACTATTTATTCAGCCCTCTTAACCGTTCACTATTGGATACGTGGCTCCTCTAAGAATGATAAGGGTTAAGACCATAACCAATAACCAAGAGCGAATGATGGAAATTAACTACCAAAAAGAAAATCACGTAGAACCTAATGCGTGATTTTCTCACGTCGGAAGAACATAAGTAATTACTATATAGAAATTATTTCGGATGACAACACCGTGGCGCCATAAAAATATCGATACACCGCGTACCCATCAACATTACTTAGGATATAACGTCTCGGAACCAACGCGACCCAGTAACATCATCCCATCAGAAAGCTTTTAGAAAACTCGTAAACATTTAATGCGTATCGGTATTAGACGTGCCGTGAAGTGGTTATAAAGTTACTCAATATCTAAATGTAGGTGACTACTTGACATAAATCGCTGTCTCGCGAACGGACACATTTAATGACACTAAATAAGGAAGGGGCTATTTTACGGGAAGTACTCGTATTTGTGACGTCTGCATTAAATAGGTATTATAATGAAGTTAAGGTGTTCAATACTTTTACTCGTTTTAAATCTATAGTCGTCATCAGCCTTTATACTGGTCCGCTATTGAGGACAAGTCTTCCTCACATTAATTTAATGTACATATACTCTCATGTATGCCGGGTGTTGTACCCAGACCATGGTAATAGGTACTAGGTACATCTATTCCATGATCAGTCATATAACGTTATTGGTGAAAGGTGGGATTGTACTACATTAATCTGCCTACCTCTGTGGGATGACACAGGCGTGAGGTTACGTTTCCCTTTAAAATAATAGCCATATAAATAAACAGCGGCATATTATAAATATTTGATTTTTATTGTAGTAAATAATTGATGCGATATTTCAATATAGTTCGCTATCATAAGAGTACAAGAACAATCCAAAGCAAACTCCCTAACGTGTGCCGTTTAGAAGAATAAATTAATACGACGTGACTTCAACGCGATGTACATATATGTACAGGTAGCACATTGTACTCGACTGTACCATTAACTGCGTAAGTACAGTCAAGACCTTGTTGCTAAAGAAATAAGGAACAAAATGCAATGACATTTTTGTTCTTAAATACACTCTAAGTTGGAGTGAGACTTCGTTCTCAGACACGCAAAATCGAATTCTTTTAGCGTAAGCACACATATATTTTTGTCGACTGTTAACTTAGTTTGTTAGAATAAAAATGTATGCTTTTGTATTCAATATCGTGTATTTCTGATGTGATTTAGAATGATAACGAATTTTAGTGCGTCATTGATAAAGTTGACTGAATAAAACACATATCTATGCTTCTATACTTAATAATATAAAGCTGAAGAGTTTGTTTGATTGTTTGGTTGTTTGATTGTTTGAACGCACTAATCTCAGGAAATATTGGTCCGATTTGAAAAATTCTTTCAGTGTTAGATAGCTCATTT
>DWDT01003394.1:0-12357 GCA_018245595.1 Microceris scylla | reverse complement strand
TAAGTGCAAAATAGATTGTCAAATGTGCAATTATAACTGTAACTATATGTTATGGACCAATTTAAATCATATTTACATTATTTGTTAAAAAAGCAATATTTTTAACAAACATTTTTTTCTTACTGCCTCCTTGGTCTAATGCTTGCATGTGCAACTGGTGATTGACAGATCCTGAAATCAATCTCCAAGTTAGCTAAAGTATTATGGGGTTTTTCTAACTTGAAATTCCCATTAGTAGCTTGGATTCTGGATTTGTACCGGTATGCCAATGACATAACTTATGACCTATAGGAGTGTGTAGGTATCTCTTGCTTACCCCTTTGGGTAAATACAAGTATGGTGTTTGTAATATTCTTTACTGAGATCTTCAAAGTTTATGTCCCTTCTCATGTTACAAACACATTTTCAGTACTATCCATGACCATAAAGATTTATTTTAGACTTCTCTTAAATCTAATATCAGCCAGTAGACCTTACAACCTCCTTAACTACAGGCAAGCTGTGAAGTAGGTATAATAGATTAGTATGTACTTTAGTAAATAATTCTAGTGTTCTAAATATCACTGCACTATTTTCTACAAACCTATTTTAAAATGATTGATGTTACAAAAGTGAATGTATTACCAGATTCATTGCCACTTATAAAGCATTTTGAAACGCCTAGGGCAGGGGTTGCCAATTAGTTTCGCTCGGGGTCCGTTTTGATAAATGAAATGAACATCACGGTCCGCACAAAATTTTATAGAAGAAATATTTATTAAATAAATGTAATTCCAGAAAAAAAGGTATTTTTTTACATATCAATGTGAAAAATGACATTTTTTATTGCGAACTCTCTGCCTGAAATTGAGTAAAATTAGTGCAAGCTATTGACATTAAATCCTGGAGATGTTTATCAGTAAGTCGAGATCGAAATTTATTTTTAATGAAGTTCATCTTGGAAAATGCTGCTTCACAAATATATGTTGACCCAAATAAAGTAACTTCCTTCCGCACTTCGCCACCGCAACGATCAATGCTTTCGCAGTCCGCGAACTCTTTCTCTCTCGTTACTTCGCGCCGCAGTTTTCGAATTGATGTCAACAAAGACAACAAGGATACATTTCAATTTTTATCAAATTATCTACTCTGTAGTGCAAGTTGCTGTGTTCTCGCGGTCTGCACAAAATGGGTCGGCGGTCCGGATGCGGACCGCGGTCCGCCATTCGATCACCCCTGGCCTAGGGTATAGAAATATAAATATGAATTTTTAATTTATACATAAAAGACGGCACTCCTATGTCAGTTAGTAGCTATGTAGCTTTTAAAATCCAAGAAATATATTTCATATTGAATTTAAAGGAGAATTTTAACATACGGATATGACACACAGGTGATCAACCTACACTAAGTCATTCTAAACTATGCCAATATTATTAATATTATCAGCACTATTAGTATTATTCCTACTATTGGTACTAATAATATTAGTACTATACTTACTCCATAACATAGTCATCCATCTATCTGCTGCATTTCGTTTATTAATTATAATCACTTAGCCCTGTAAACATTTTCGCAGTCATAACACTGAAGTTTACCTCTAAATGTAGCAGATATTACTAGAATTTACCGATTTTTGCATTTCATAAGTAGGTATATTCTAAGATTTGTAAAGTGTTAGTGCGCTGAGGTGAGGGTCACGTCGCAGCTGGCTCGTGAGGCGACGTAGCTCAAATCAGTGAAACTGTGACATTACGTTTGTCTTATGTGTTGCCAGTGTATAATATGTAGATAAGGGTTTTTTGTACTAAGAGGACTATTGTATGATGTAAAATAAAAACACATACATATGTTAGAAATGCAATAACGGCGACTCCCAGGTTCCAAAACTATTTTAATATTAAAATTATTTTAAGGCTTCAAAGGAATGTAAACGAGTAATAATACATGTAGAACTATTTTTCTATTTGTCGTTGTCATTAGGAAATAAAGGTCAGTTCACATGAGCGGCGTTGTGAAGCGATGTAAAGAATTTACCTGTGGACTATAAAGTCCATCGGTATAAACCGAAAGCTAACGTCGCAAGCGAAGACGGGCCTATGGCGGCATCCTATGTGACAAACTTACTTCGAGCCGGTTCATCACAATAATCACAGCCTTATAGATTATATGATTTTTTAAAACTCTTAATAGCAGTCTTCGTTATACGTTCTTATTCAATTTTTCTGTGTGTCCATCACAAATGGCGCGGATTTGCTACAGAACTTACACGTGTTGTATCGCGATCATGTGAACAGAACCTAAAGGTCATAAATAATGAAGCGTGAAGTTTGATCACGAAGCTGGGTTATCGTAGCATCTAATCATATCAACTTGACCGTAATAACATTTTTGAAAATGAGATCGATATAAACGTTTTATCATTCAGTGGTACAGGGGAATTGGGTGATTTTATAAACGAACACTTGGTTCATTCTGCCACTAGATTCTAGCTAGTTGTGTGTTTTCAATATTGATGATCGACAAGTATTTGGTACCTATTTTCTTTAAAACTAATGTTCTTATTTTGATTGGAGAGTGTCGCGTGCACTATTTATCTGTTTGTTGTACAATATGCAGTTATTTAAGTCATACATTTTATTGACAGTAGTGGATAACATTAACATGATTTTCCTGGATATCTTTCCTGGATCCGATTTTTATATGCAGAAAGTTGTTTTACATTGGGATTGGGGAACACTACGAGTAATATCTTACTGTAACTTGTTATTGCTTATTTGTTGCAGCATTTCTCTATTGAACACGATAATTGTTGTTTGCTGTTGATTAGTTAATGCCGACGTCCACGAGACTGACAATAGGTAACTGCCGAATAGATTAATAATAGGACAATCTTAACTGAACCAGAACCGTTAGCAAATAAATAGATGACTGAAATGTAGTGATTGTGATTTATACAATTGAAGCATCTTACATGTTGCAAATCATTTTGTAGTTTTTTAATATAGGCACCGTAAATTGTTAAGATTATTATTTTAATTGTTTTATTATAAATTTATTTATTATATTCCATGAAAAATCCACGATGACTTTTCTATTCTCAAATAAAAAATCACATGAACAACAAAGAAAATGTATTTAAGGATTGCTAGATGTAAGTTTATAAATAAATTCTCGATGTGATGTTTGTTTTGTGCAAAACGGACTTTTTGTTTGTTCACAAGGAACACAAGACCTAGATAAGACTGTAAATATATTTTTTATTTGTTTTAATAAATGAGGATGTGTCTTAATTTCACTGTTTTATTTATACATATATGTCGGATATGTGTCGGATCGGCGGCATTACTTGAACTTAATGTGATGTGGGCGTGTATATGGGTAATCGAACAAGAGACAGCGAACACACTTTGATCACACTGCATTAACGTCTTCCAAATGAGCCAGCCTCTAAAACACTAGACACTGTACAAACGAAACGAGTAACATTTCCGTCTGGAAGATCCGCTCTCTTCGAAAGCAGGATAGAAGGCGCCTCTTCATCAAACGGCTCCGCACCAACTAGACTCTTGTAGCACGAAGTTAGCCAAGTATCGACATTGCGATAGTGCTGCTATCTATCGTGTTGCGTATCGTTTAACATTCGTACTAATGACCTTTTTCGCGTTTCCTGCTGCGGTAACGTTTTGCAGAATCGCGTATCTCAAAAACTATTTGTATGTGCGCCTATAGAATAAACATGCACAAATAGTCCTTATTTTTTCAAAAATTAAAAAAGTGTCATAGAGACTAAATATGGAAACATAAAAGATCACCGAAAACTGTTGCACATACATGCGTTTTTGAACGAGTTAAAGTCAAAAACCAGCGTGTTAACTTTGACGTCACCATATAAGAAACTGGCTCAACCTAAGATGTTTAGGTGTTAACCAAAAATTGCCTAGTGCGCTTAGTCAAACAATATGTAAGAATTTATCTTAGGATATTTATCCAGTGTGGAATAATTCGCATTAAGTAAATACAAAAACCAAAACAGTAACACAAACGCTGGTTATCCGAAAAAATTCGAAAAACTACAAAAAAGCGGCGATTTCATACATACTAATGACCTTCTTAACTTTACTTACTAACCGATTGAAAGTTACTATGCCCGAGTACACAGAAATAGAAAATAATAATAATAAACTTTTTATTGGTCCGGTAGCTTTGTACACGATGAAGTAAATGTATAAAAGTAGCCTAATTGCTATTTTCAATATGATTACTTGTCTTATTTCCAAATTTAATTAAAATGAATTCAGCATATTGTTTGTGAACGAACATACATTAGGACATTTACATTAATAATAATTGTAGAAAAAAGTAGGTACTTTATAAACATAGATTACATTGGTGGCTGTTTTTAAAATTACGATTAACAATGTTAACAACTTATAACTCTTGTGATGTTCTGTGACTATGCGATTTTACAATTTGTTTTAAAGTCAAACCACATAAATGTTAGACATTAATTTCGCTAACATTTAAGACAAGGATATAAATATCAGACATTAATTTCTGTATCGTGCCCACATTTGGAATTTCAATAATATCTGGTTATAATTCTGATAATATAATTAATCCTTTGTACATTGAGTGTACTCTGGCGACCGGCTGATTACGGTACAGCGCAGCCTAAATAGGCACGGCTAATTGCCCTGGCCGCCGACGGGCAGCAGCAGCACACAAGTAATTATTGTAGTTTAAGTAAATTTTACGTGAAAAATTTTGACTTCGTCAGCGAGAAGGCTTCACTTCAAAATTCACCTTGAGTACATACATGTCTACGAATTCACCACTTTATTATTGCATTCTCAATTGTCATAAGTGTGCCTGACGTCCATTTCATCGCCATTTTATACCGTGGTATATAAATAAAACAAAATTAATGAAGTATAATATAATGTAATTTAAAACAGATTATCACAACGCTCTAGACATAAATTGCACCATAAAATAAAAGTACCTAAAATCAGTCTGGTACCGAAGAGCTAGACGAACCCAATGCAATAATTGGAATGAATATAAAAATACTATGAAATAATTTAGCAATAGTATTCTATCATACATCTACATTTAATCAATCAGTAATTATCTAGAATCTGTAATAAGAGACAGCCTTATATTCAAAGGATAAATGAATAATAATTGATTTTACAAATAGTTATCCTAATGAACACTTAAAACTTACGGGGCGATATTCTACCTATTGTATCTTAAAATTGAACCTTGTCCGACAGCGAGCGATCGCTGAACTAGGACTCTCGCATCCCTTCAACTTCATACGTGTTTGTTTCATAATTTCATCACTTCAATCGATCGCACATATGTATATATAATTAAAAGGAATGTATATTGATAGATAATACAAATATTAAATACATCTCGAATAAATAACACGTCGGATACGAAATAAACTTGTGCGTTATTTGTAGGCCTTTAAATTATGACTAGGTAAGACCAATTTATTGGATATTACATTAAATAGATCCAAAATCACAACAAAATATTAATACATCCCTCGACACGTAAATCATGAAATAATGGCACTCTCTCACTACACTTTATTGTACCTCAATACATTCCACGATCATATTACGTACCTTTTTAATCATACTTTATTGCATTCGTCAGTGTCTCCTACAGATGATCGTTCATGCTGTGACGACCAGTGTATTTGCAAATACATAACAATATTGCATAAACATTTGCCGTAGTTTCTAAAACCGCACACAATAATCTCACATTAGTCACATTAGTACTCGACTCCGTTGCTGGTGTGAAATCTAATCGCGTGTCCATTTAAAATTCTCATTAACCAGTCTCATTGTTACCTGATTACATTTTAACGGTTTAAATCAATATAGCATTTGGCCCTTTTGCAACGGCGTACATACAAAATATATTTTTATTCTTCAAAAGCAGACCAATTTCATGACATTAAAAAAAATCCATTGATAATAAACGAAAATTATGCACATCTTTATACAGTATGCGCTATTACGTCTTTAACGTTTGCGTCTATTGGTACACGTATCTGTACGGTGGCCGGGACCGCACGCGGCACCGTGTTCTGGCAAATTATAAACGACTGAAGTACACTAATACTATAAAACAAATAATTTGTTAATACTAACTCAAATCACAGTATATACGAAATGACTGCGGAGCGAGTTATTACATAGGTTAACTGAAATTACCAAGAAAGCCACGCTCGGCGTACACATCGTAACAGGATTCTGTAAACGAGTTAGCCTATCTTGGCCTTAGTATTTTTTCAACAAACTGTTATCAACTAAGCGTCAGTAACTAAGCTCTAAACTGCTAAACGTCTAACTGGCACAATCGTGAGCATCGGAGAATTAAATCCGTACAGAGAACTGCAAACATCTGGACATGGAACCCTGCTCCACTATCACGTGGGCGGCCGCCGCCCGCTGGCAGCGCGGCCGGGCTTGCGCTTAGGCTTCTGTGCCTTCTGCGATCACAAAAACATACCAAGATGTTAGCATAATGTGTTATTATAGCGTCATAACTTCAGTTCACTTCTGGTCATTGCCGTTCGGAAAGGGGGATTTCGCGTAACATCAGCGGGACAAGCGGGTTAAGGATCGATACTTAGAATGAGTAGCATACACACCTGGGGACATACTAACCTGGGGTTAAGGGATGATCTCGTAACATGGAACCTGAAACATTCGGTACATTAGAACAAGGTCCGGTAAATATATTTCGCGTTAAAATAAACTCGTAAGAAATACGCAATACATTGAACATATTTCTATAACCCATTTCATGCACTAGTATTTATAAATTACAAAGTTACTGACAGCTACACACGGGAAGTCTACATTTATGAAACAGTTTCCAAAAGATCGCACTGACTACTGCTAAATTATTTAAAGGTAGTACTTATTACAATATTGACATTACAAATATACCTCTGAATGGCAGTCAGTAGGAAAAATTATTACTAATATTTATTATGCATAACATAATTACTGTACTAAATCTACGTATAAATTAGTAAGAAGGTGAGCAGTGCTGTGTACGTGCAGGTTGGCTATTTGTAAAGAAACAGTGCAAACGTAAGATGTGCAAGAGACAAAATGGGTAATTTTTAGCACGCAACGTAGCCAACGTAATGTCAATGCTGTGTGTGATCCACTAGTCCAAAATTGTAACTGAAATATACAAAAAATGGATTGATTTGTTCGTGTATTGAGTATTTAGCGTTTTATTCTCATACACAATAATTCCCATTTAATATGGCACATCATTACACCACGAAGAAATTAACTTGGGAATTTGTTTCCCTCCCGCCGTCGAAGGCGCCCAACAATTCCAACATCAATAAAGCTACCTATAAATGCGTGTGTGAGGTGTTTTCCTATTTAAATAAAGTTAAACGTATAATAAAATGACAGTATTGCCTGTTATACAGTTAGTATTCACTATGACGTCATCGTAGCGGGGTGCCCAGTTAACTATAGCGAGTTATGGATATTAGTTATCATCACTTTCACAACTAGTGCATTTTATTAAGTGTGTGAATTATAAAGTAACAGATATAAAAATATTTAAGAGATACTTTCGTATTCTACTCTGATACAACATATAACGCAATGTGTGGGAAATTTGCAGGGTAACCATAGCTAGGCTGAACAAGTTATAATGAACTACATACATCAGTGAACAGTTTGCCGACTACGGGCGGTGAGTAGTGATCGCCGGTGTAGGGTGCACGTAGCGTCGGTCGGACACAGTGCCGGTGCACGAGGTGTAAGCGGCAAGCGAGCAGATTACCTAGTGAGGCGGCACATGGACACGCACTAGGGCTCAGTACAAACGAGCGTGAGAAAGATGGTTACTGGTTAGTGCGGCTCCCGGCGTGATGCCCACGATGCTGCCGCCGACGCACGCCTCCACACCCTCTGCACACCACCACACCGCCACCGTCAGCTCGCACACACAGCACACACGGCCCTCGCGCCGGCACTCGCCACTCGCGGGCCTCTACTTGGCTTTAACGAGGCCCTTATACAACCCTCTCTTTCAACAGTTGAAGTCATTTAAATTGTTGTCTTCGAGAGTAACTCGAAGTGAACAACTTTAATGACGTATTGAGCCAAGTCTTAGTACTTTTAAAAATTATTATTGTTATTATGTCATCATGCCAAGTCCTTTACAGAATACTTAGAGAGTAATATAGAAATGTTAATGTATTCCCGAGTAGCAAGTGCCGACAGCCGGCGAATGCCGGTTACATATAAAATGATTGGCAGCTCGTGAATGGACTGTGTGTAAAATATATGAGCTGAAAAGTTACTTCACGACCACCCAACGATTGGAAAAATATTAATTATGTATAATTAATGAAATCAATTACAATCATTTCGTCAATATTTCACATTTTTCAAAGAAAAATAGTAGGTAATATCGTGCAATATGACAAGATTTTTTTATAATATTATTTTGATACTTTTATTTGCTACTTGAATTATTATTACCGACATGCAGTTTTGTAATAGGTATTAGCAAACGATAGAAATATAAAATATTTGGAAATAATGAAATAAACAGTAATATTAACGAACTACAAGTTATGAAATCTGCAGAAATTGTAATACAAGAATAATGTTTTTAGTAAAAATCATGCAAAAAGAAATATATAGATTGATGACAATACCTAATAATTATCGCAATGTAACCCAGTTCTAAGTTGTAATTAAATGTTAAATACCAATATATGAACGAAATTAAAATAAAAAATTGCTCCATAAAAAAGACGCAAATATATTCTCAGTGTAGAATTTACATGCTCACATAGTATTTTTCAAGCAATTGTGTAAATAAATATTCGATTGAATATTTAGTGACTGTTTAGATCATACATTTTCCCTCTACCATCAACATCTAGACGCGCCGCACGACACCCTCCTTAACTGGTCGATATCCCAATTGCCAGATCGAAAATTTAGGATCCCCGTTTCTTATTCAGACCCCGTTTCTTATTCTGCCACGGACTGTGTTTCCGAACACAAACAACCTAGTACTCTCCAAAGCAAGGGTGAATAAGTTTTTTCAGGGGTATATGCTGTATCTTAGAACACGTCCGCTCTTTCCATTAGGCGGGATCGCGGCCAAACAATAACCTGTATTATAATAACTGGCACTTCCAAGTATTGCGCTTTTCTCCTCTATCAGGTCGCGTCTACCGACGTGTCTACCCAACCGTCGTCACGATAGCGAGTTGCTTAATTAAATTTTGCAACTTGTAAGGCTCGAATGTGATAATTAAGTTACCCAGTTGAGCCATCAATATCGAGTGAAGTGCGTAGAGCCTGGCAGATGGGGTAAAAGTGAAGCACAAAGCGATCATCGAACGAACAAATTTTACAGCAGGGGATCGGAATATAAGCAAAAGATATCAAAATATGTAATAACATAATATGTTGTATGTTATCGTTACTCGCGGTTGAGGTAAAAATGTTTTGATCTTGCAGCAGGTATTAACAGGTTTTTAATATCCCTCGTGGCAACTGTATGATCAAATTTTTATTTATTATAATTATCATTGGCAAATTTTACAAAAATTTTACAAAATTGAAAAGAATTAATTAAAGCTATGAGGTTAGTAAGTTGTTTGAGCGTATACGACATATTATTTTATACTGGAGAAGTATTATACAGCATAGACGCCTCCAAGATTAAACTAACCATATGTCAAACCTATCTTAGTTATTTTCCCAAGATTTTTCATCAAATCTCCAATTATCTATTTCACGCTTAACGTTTATCGAAGCTTCGTTGGGTTTCCACTAAGTTCTATTAAATTATGCGTTCTACTATTAAGCTTACAACTTGACTGCATCAATATCCTCAAGTCAAAAACTATCATACTAGGTCATGCGTGTATCCCACCATTTTGAATAATGAAAATGGCCGCTGGTTTCTTTTATGACTTTTTCTTATCATGAGATAAAGCACAAGGCTTTATTACACACAATAACTACGGATTCTGTATTGTACCGTACACTCATGTTTTACTGTATCTTTTAAACCTACAATCTTGTGAATGAGCTCACACGTATGCGTCTACACTCGTCTCACACTAACGAAACAATACACTGGGACTCGTAATAATGTAGGTACAATGATGCAAGTAGCTGCAAGTGGACATCAAGCGGAGCATGGAGAAGCAAGCTGAGCATGAAGAAGCGAGCGGCGAGTGCGGAGTGGAAGCGGTACCTGTGGTGCAGACGGCGGGCGCGCCGTCGGCGTTGCCGCCCGCCACCGACCACGGCCGCGCCCGCCCGCCGCGCGCGCCGCCCGCCCCGCCCGCCGCGCCGCCCGCCCCGCCCCCTGCGCACACACACACCCCTTGTACACACGCCACGCCCACACGGCTATTGTCAACGAGGTGCATCTACACTTTTATTTTTTTTTAAAGAAGACATAAGTGCTTTTCTTTTGTGACCGTAGGTTATAACTCAACTCCATCCCCTCGCACGCTCCAACCGGCACACATGGTGGCGGTGACATTAACGGCACTTATAAACGTCACTAAAAAAGCCCATGTCAAAAGAAATCGTATACTTCCCACCTAGAGATGTCGCAGGAACATTTTGTTCAACCTACTGTATTGTCTTATACAATCAACATTTGCTTAGATTTATTGCTCCTTATTGATCTGTTCTGGTATATTAGTCATGGATGTATTTATGCATGTGGTAACTACGTGAATCTCGTTTTAAGTCGTGTTTGAACACAACTGTAAGTAATTAACGAGTCAACTAGTAGTAAGTTGATGGAAGACCATTTGCAAGCGTACTTTATTTCGGTACGTAAACGGAAGGTTCACTCAATTTTATATATATGAATTTTTTTCATCAAACAACATTTCCATACAAAAACCGAAAAACAACTCAAACTCGACAAACAAAGCATATAGGCTATGTGAAAAACAAAAAAGTAGGCGTGTTCTGGACGATCACACGGCAGTTACACAGGCAAAGTGTAGAAGGCAGACGTACCCATGGTGTTGACGTTGTCAGAGGAGCGCGAGGGCGGCGGAGTGGTGGTGGCGGCTCTAGTGCCCACGTTGTCGGAGGACTTGCAGCGTGATACTTCTGGTTATAAAGAGAACACGATTTTAATTTATAAAACAGGGACCAATCGACACCGGAAATAAGCATTCATTGAGAACGTACCACATTCTAAGAGTACGGGCGTGCTCTCCCCGGACGTGACGCTGTACCTGCGAAGAAAACGATCGGGGACAATAACGTAGCCGGCAACATTGCGAATTTTGTAAGTTAGATTCCAGCAGGATGGGCGTAGGGAGAGATCGTAATGAGTATCGTAATCGTATGAAAGGCAGAGAATACGAGACATAGAGAGGGCAGAGAGTAGGAGAAGTACAGAGGGCACAGAGTAGGAGAGGCTGATGAGAGATGGCAAAGAGTGGGAGAGGTGGAGAGGTGCAGAGGTGGGGAGGTGGAGAGGTAGAGAGTGGGCAATGTGAGTGTGAGTGGAGTGACGCACATGGTGTCGTCGCGGCGCAGCGCGGGCGAGTGGCGGCGCGCGTCGGGCGAGGCGGGCGAGGCGGAGGCGGAGGCCAGCGAGGTGAGCGAGTGCAGCGAGCGCGAGGCCAGCGTGCGCGCCGACAGCGAGCGCGACGCCTCCTCGCTGCCGGCCGGCGAGCGGCACGCGCGCCAGAACTCGTCCAGCCCTGCGCGAACACACGTGTAAATTAACTTCACAGAACAAATCGACTCATGGACTGTATTCATGTCGCCTTCGACGTTCTATGTGAGGAGCGCCGTGTTGCTAACACTTGTGATCCTTCTGTAGGCGCCGATGTGTTTTATTAATGAACGCATCGGTTCTCAATAGGCAAGACGATATCTCTAAACATCAAACACGTTAGATTATGGCATTAGTTCACAAAGGAATTTATTCTATATGTGGAAACGAGTGATTTTTTTCGAGTGGTTTTTTCAAAGTCTCTTATTAATAGTTATACTGTGTTTGACGCAAAGTTATCATCAATATTACTCATATATTTTCAAACCTTGTAAACTGAAACGTAACAACGTAACAAATACAATTATGCTTTTTGACTTAACTATATTATTGTATTATGAAGAAGAGTACATTTAAAAATTATTAAATTGTTTTTATCATTACATAGTATAAAACAAAGTCGCTATCTCTGTTCCTATGTCCCTTTGTTTGCTTAAATCTTTAAAACTATGCAACGGATTTTGATGTGGTTTTTTTTAATAGATAGAGTGATTCAAGAGGAAGGTTTATATGTATGATAACATCCAT
>DWDT01003393.1:0-12359 GCA_018245595.1 Microceris scylla | reverse complement strand
TCATATACAATATGTATATGTAATAAAAGGAAGGAAAAAGTCTATTTCAGTTACATTCCTCCCCTTACATGAACGTTTATAATTACAATGATAATACATTAAAATTCATTTTAAATTAATTGTAATAAATTATTCATAAGATAAAAGACCGATCGGCTGTATTATTTGTCACTATTCAGCCATTAAGGGGCGTCGTTAGATGGGGATGAACTTCCATTAAGGGCATCGCTTACGCTACTCTACTGTCTGGAGACTTTCTCTGGATGCAGCGCATTTAAATAACGCGTCGCTCATGTAAATTAACGACTTTTGCAATACACTTTGATCTTAATATCAATTTGTAATGCTAAGTTTTGAAAGATAAATTGATTTGTCTAACATTAAGATAGCCTACTATTTAGCCTATTTTACAAATCTGATTGAATGTTTTTTTCATTGTTACTAGCTATATACAATTATTTTTACCAGTACTTCCATGGTGTGAATAAAATTAATTGTTTAGTAATGTTTCTTATCAAAAATATTCTAATTAAAACTTACGTAAAAACAGCTTAACGATGTTTCCAAATCAGAAATAAAAAGATACAAATTTTAATCAGGGTCAAATGTGTAAGGAGTACACAAAATGCGCCAAGTCCCGTTGATGGTTTACGCTAAATTTGCCAATGAGATAACGCGGGCTCATGGCTCGTGAAGCTCTCGCAGCCCGATGAGATGTTATCCGCTATTCAGTGCCATTGAGAACATGTTCACAAGAGATTTGTCGCTTAACACTAGTTATGTAAGCGCAAAATGTAGCCACGTCTCGATATACGCGTTTCCAGTATGAAAATATTATGGAATAAAAACGGTCAGGATGGGTACATCATATGAAAATCGGAGTCTAGTGGTTTACATTTAACATATTCATTGCGAGGGGTCATGGGTTCAAATCCAGGCCAAGGTCTTTTTCGAAAAGTTATGGATGTTTCAAATTTAATTGTCGCTTGCTGGAAGTGAAGAAAACGAAAGAAGACTTAGTCTTTCCGATACGTGATAGATGGCCTTAAACTTTTGTTTAACACTGGAATGATAAAATTTACGCTTCATTATACTCAATCACTAATCAGTAAACTTAGTCCGTGTTTCTAAATAAATTTGTTAACTATTTTATAAATACTGACAAATAATACATATGGTGTTAAATACCACATGTACATAAATACTGTCAGCTATAGTAATTTCTTTCAATTAACGCTTATAACTCTTATGGCATAAAAACATCAATAAATTCCCGGCAATTTTCTGTTAAAACGTTTTCGATTGACCACTTTAGACTCTAGAGTGCTCAACACCTGATGTAGGTATACGACCGGGCCACTTTATTTATACCCAAAAAAAGGAAAAAGTTACGACCGAATTCTGCATCAAAACTTTTTATACAATACCATCAAACGGGTCCAAATAGTCCATTCAACGCATGCAATAAATAATAGAAAGCCAACCGTTTCTAAAAACCCGGGATATATTTGAAAGTCCCCCGGGATCACTATGGACAATATAAAATGTGGACAGTGTTCGGAAAAAGCGACAGATGGAAAACGTGGTCATAGGACGCTCTTGATTAACGATGAACTGACGATAAATAAAATATTGTATGATGTACCTATTACTTTTAAATAAGTTTAGAAATACTGAATGAAAATTGTTGCAAAAAAATATTGATCGAAATACACTGACCACTTCTAACAAAAACTTGAAATTCGATAACTTGCGAGTGATAGCGTATAGAGTTGTGATAGCGTATAGAGTTTTCTTTGGAGTAATTTTTTTTTAATATAAATTGAAATATTTATTCATTTCATTAATTTTATGAATATTTTAAAAAACAGTAAACCCCGAAGGGGAGGCAGCGGAGCGTAGTACATTCCGACATTTCACCAGTTCTGTTTAAGGCCTATAGAATAGACGGAGAGCCTATTGCCATACACCGGGCACTAATAGAAATTCTAAATTAGAAAAATCAGTACCCGACCCAGGATTTGAACTCAGGACTTCCCGATCGGCAATCGGCAAGTCCTGATCGGCAATGACGTACCTTCGTTCAGATTCCATGGATATTTTCGGTACGATTTTTTTAAAATATTGGAGGTCAAAATCCTTCCAAAGCAACATTGTTTAATTGACAATAAAAATTTCAGTGGAATTTAAACGCCAACATATTTCAAGGAACTGAGAAATAAGTAGTCCTTATTGACACATTTTATTCAAAAAACAACACGCAACGGAAATTTTCAACGCCACAAAATCTTACACCATATTTATCAAATGCCACTTGTTACAAAAAATCCTGCTAGAATATTCAAGACCTTAAAAATATACAATTATTTTGTCAACAATTATAGAACATGTAATTCATAACAGAGAATTAATTCGTTTTAATTGAACTGCCTCGAATGACTCAGATTACCACCATTAACTCGTTATGATATGAAAACAAGTCTATGGTGTGATTATTTAATGGTTAGAGATGCAATTTTGTTCGCGATTATAATCTTTAACTTAAAAACAACAAGAGTCACTTTCGGTTGGAGTTATTTCATTTGAACATTTCGCTTGTGGTTAATTAAAACAGTGGGGTAGCGAGTATCAATTATTTTATTATTATTATAAGACTTTATCGAATTAATCGTATCAACTTCTGTGTAGAGAAATATTTATATCAATCTTGAACCATTTCAATTCGACCGATTGTTATGAAATTATACAAATAGCAAAACTAGCAACAATGTAATATTCTGATGACCTTGAAATTTTGAAGTTGACAAGGAATTAGTAAATTTCTTTAGGGGTTACATTAACGACATGTAATTTCATTGATAACTCTTGAAAAAGTTATAATTGTGTATCTTACAGATGTTTTCAAGGAGCCATAACCTTGCGCTTCAACAGCTGGAAATTCTCAATGAATTTCTGGTATTATTTCAAGAACAGCTGGTTATTCTGCAATAAAGCCACCACTCTATGACATATGGTGTTCCGACCCATTACCTCGTAACCGCTTCGTTAACCGACGCACATCGTACAGTCACAATATAATCGGAATTATTAATGTCGTGGCCAAAGTGTAATTACATTACGTATACAAGAATACATGAAACCCTAGCCCGTTTATTATTCGAAGCAATACACCTTGTTAATGAATAGGTATAGCGGGTCTAGATATAGGTTTTTTGTATGCATATGTACATACATACATACGAAAGTATACTGCGACTCTATCTTTCTATAATTGTTGGATGGCGTCAGCGAGATTTGTGAATATGCGCTTTTCTATGTGAGTATATTAGCAGTAAGCAGGCTGAAGTCATATGTGGCCCCTGGTACCTACCGATCTTGTAGAGACGGTGGGAATAGTCTTTTATTATTAGTCTTGCTAGCATAGGTTGTTAGAGAAGTTTTGGTGTTAACACCGTAAAAGGACAACAGGAGTAGCGACTGTTGTAATGTTAAGCCTATCTACTATATGTCAGTAGGAATGCTGTTGGTAATAAATATCTGCCCTGTTCGAGGTGAATTTCTTATCATACATTCTGTTCCCTACTCCTGGATCTTCTGTCTCTCAACTCAAATGTTAGATGAAGCATCGCCTCTATAAGACCAGACTAGTTTTAGTGTACGGAGTGTGTTTTTGTGTGTGTGTGTGTGTTTGTTTGTGTGTTTATGTCTGTGTGTGTTTGTGTGTGTGTGTGTGTGTGTGTGTGTGTATGTGTTTGTGTGTGTGTGTTTGTTTGAGTTTGTGTTTGTGCTTGTGTGTGTGTGTGTGTGTGTTTTGTGTATGTATATACTAGTGTATGAAGAGAAAATTGAGGTTCGTTTGTCAGCGACATTTAAGATCTCTATTTCACTGTTATTTTCCTTAACGATCTATAGTTCAACAGCTCCTGTGGGATGATGAAGAGGATGCTATTTGTTAAATTCAACGTAGTCGTATTTCCGTATTCGTTTCCCATGAGGTGGCCGTACTCAACATGGATATAAGCTCTCATTTAATTGTAGTACATGGTACAATACTTTGTTGCCTTTGAAACGTATATCCCAAAGGTCTCGAAAAAAGAAATGTTCATATATTATTTTCCATAAAAATATACTACATAAGACATTACGTTCCCTCGATGATTTGGTATCGGGACGGAGGAAATATGATATTAGTGTGTAGGTAAATCAAAGTAAACGAAATGTTACTGCCAAGTTGCCTTGCGGTACGATTCTTTTGAAGTCATATATTTCCATTATGTTATTGAGATAGTTGTTGTGCTCTGTATTTTCGTATAGTTGGATTTTATTGATCGTAAATGTGTGCTTGCTGATACTGGCGAAGATTAAGTTCCATCATGGTATCAGAGTATGAACGTAACATCACGCTTGTAATCCCCCGAAGGGGTAGGCAGTGTAGGACACGTTTCACCAGTTACGTTTAAGTCCCACAATGGAATAGGTGGTGAGCCTATTGAGCCATGCATCGGGCACACATCCAGACTCCGAGTCACTACTAGAAATTCTAAATTAGAAAAATCGAATAGTACCCGACCCGGGATTTGAACCCAATACCTCCCGATCGGCAGTCGCGTTTGCAACCACTCGACCAACGAGTATACTTGATATCAGAGTATGGCTTGGTCAATTCGTATATATATGTATGTATGTCTATTTATGTGCAACATAGAGAACACTCCTCCAATAACACGTACGACAAAGTATGAATCGAAAGTTTTAAATAACATTTTAATATGCAGTATGCCACAGTTCAACGCATATGACATAATCCCATACGTCATATCAGCGTCATAAATAAATCCCGATACACAGCGCAGTTGCAACAAACTAGTGACATCCATATTTAAATTTACTATTCCGCGTTCAGTAAAAAAAACTTTCGAATTTGATTAAAGAACGTGTATTAAAAACCCTAAACTTTACCTAGACTTTACCTACTGTTTATTTTTATTCACTTTAGTCATTATTTTTGAACATTATTGTTTGCAAGTCTACTGCGGTTAAACGCATTTTTAATTTCAGGTCAAAAATATTATAAGGAATACATTATAAAAATCCGTATTTGGAATATTAGAGACATATTCTTATATTCGCATGGTTTTACTCGTATTAATGCCATTTTGTGTTTCAGATAATTATAGATTATAATGACCGTAAAATAAGTCTGGATGTCTATTTAGATTTCATGTCAGAATCTATCCTGTCTTGGCGATATAACTGGTAGTATTCTTAATATAGATTGAGTGTTATGGCATACCTTGGAAGAGGCCTAGGTCCAGTAGTGCAGTAATAGAGATTTATGTGATTATAATGTTGATGAATGATATCTATAAAAAACGTTAAAAGTCAGCATTTGGCGTTAATGGAAAATAAATAATTGTATTTAATTAGACTGAATTGTATTAAGCGACTGTAAATATTACTAAGTAAATTATAGTTGCTTGTACAAACATAGATTGCGACGCTCTCATTCAGAGACGACGTTGCGGCGCTATAAAAATAATTAAAACTTGGAAAAAATTAATTGCGCTAAAAATAAGAGCCCGTGAAAATGAAATTCCATAACGGATGCGTAAGTCTCGGGAATAAATCTCGGTTTACAACAAAATACCAACTCGGCGACAGCGACAACAACAACTATATTTCACAAGTGGAATTTTTGAAAAAAAATAATAAAAGTCTCGATTTCGACTGCTGAATATAAAACGTGAAAAAAAATTCACGACGCGAGCGTGGTTTTAGAACACGTTTCATAATGTGTTAGATTTTTTTTAATATGCGTCAGAACTAAATGTCTTATTACGACTTCATTTTTTATGTTTGAATAAAAAAAAACAATAAAACAGGTATGTATTTTAATAACCCTTTGCCACATCGCCCTCTAACCATATACATTTTATGCCCCATCCATGCTGATGGTGATAATGATCCATGCTATATACTGTTAGGCATGCAGAATGTTCGCAAGAATAACCTTCCCAGACCCCTCCCAACCGTGTATACAGAGAACATGCCCATATGCGCTGAGGTTCAAGTTTCGTAGGAAGTTCTTTTAGGTTATTCGAATAGCTCATTGCTATTTTTGGGAGGCGGAGACGTATGCAGATCGCAACTTTCCACTGATTACTGACCTCAATTAATGCAAATCCACTTGAATATCCTACGAAACTCTATATAGTTGTGAAGGTTGCTAGCACCAACATCATTCTATCAATTCGAAAAAATCAGCCCTTTGGATATGTGTCGAGTGTCCTGTATATATCGTTCATTGTTATATTTATCTTATAAACTAACTTTGTGTAAAATTCGTTTCCTAAATAGTATTAGTTTACTTCTAAATATATCTACATATATGTATATACGTATATAGCGCCTATACGTATATAGTAGATATATACATACATATAATGTACTTAAATTATAATTCTTTTTCGTTATGCTTATTGTTCTGCGTGTAATGGATAGTCGTATTTTTCTGCTAATGCAATTAAAGACGCTGTCTTACCAATAAGAGTAACATGTTTTCTTTTTAAATATACACAAGTGTAATTTTCATAATTACTTACAAACACATTAAACGAAACAGAAACAGAAATGTAATATCCATTTTTAACAGTATGTTAACTACATTTTAAAGTAGGTTTCCGAAACGTCTCATGCAGTTTGTGTTTCTTATTTTACACCATATAATAATTCAGGCTCATTCGGGCTTGGATTAGGGGAATTAGAAGTGCACGGCCGCATTCCGCAGCGACTTGCGGAATAAACATGGCTCTTTACGGCTGGAGTTTACCGACACAGATAAAAAATAAACGTGTCGTTCGTACAAGCGGTAATTTAAATCTGTTCCGTATTTTTTCCACTATGTGCATATCCCGCTGCCTTTTGGTCGACTGGTTGCAAGCGAGACTGCAAATCGAGAGGTCCTGGGTTTGATTTTCGGGTTGCGCAAAGTATTTACTCAATTGAAATTCCTAGTAATAGTGCTAGGTTTGGATATGTGCCTGGTGTAGTGCAATAGGCTCACCTCTTATTGGTAACTGGTAAATCATGAGAGTACACACGAAACACAAAACTTAAGGCTTCCCTGAGAGCCTCAATATTATTCACCCAAAGTTATGGTGATGCATCATCAAGCCTTTACGGAGGTTTAATAGGTGCTTAATGACCAAACCTACAGCGGGGCGCCCCGGGTGTCCAGAGGGCCTGACCTTTCAACCCCTGTTATTTCGGAGATAAATTACGAGTAAAATTAAATTAATTGTTTTACTGATCGATTCTACAATATTTACGATATACTCCAAGTAAATCTACTAGAAAGTATATTTCTCGATACAAACTTTCAATCCCTTTGAAGTCAAATACCCTTAGGTTGTATTTTTTAAATGTATAATATTCTTGTCTTTACATTAATCTTTTCTTAAATTTCGTATTTCTTTCTAGTGCTTCTTATGCGATATAAGACCGTCACTACTAACTTATAAAGCCAGTATCGTAGGTTTTATTCCCTGTTAATGAACCATTTAATCAATAATTACAACATACCAGTACTTCATAATACATATTGAGCATAGATCAATACAATTTTAATACTAAGTATGACTTCAGAACTTCCCAAACGGATTGTAATAGAGTTTCAATAAAACCACTATGAAATTCCGTGTATAATTAGAACGGATCCCTAAATGGAGAGCACGCGTCTCGTATTCAGTGGGCATATTAAATTGGCCAGTAAAAGCGGATTGCCTTTGGTTTATTAGTGCGCTAATTTGATTTTACGTCCCGCCACTGCGGTCGTTCCCGTGACTGGAAAGTAAACAAAACATGTTCGTTAGATCGAAATTCCCGTGTACCCGGCGTTTATGTGGTGCAGTAAAGCGTAGCGGCTCGTAAATTCAGTACAAGCGATCTTAGAACGTGTGAAAATATTTCTAATATAGTCTATTGAAATATGTTTAATATGATTCCAATTCATTAGTTTAGAATAAGCAATATAAACGTGCGGTCATGTGAAGATTGTCGTGTTCTATATATGTACGATATTGTAAAGCTTATGTCTTAAGTCGTGTAATTAATGCAAGCGATTCTAACACTTATTTGTGTTGTCCAAATCACTTATTAGTTCAGAATTAAACGAACAAATATACCTACATTAATTTTGCTGAAGTTATTGCGTGAGTGAGGGTGAAAACTGCATTGTGTGCCCGTTACGTTGCAATAAAACTAAGCGATTTGAATTCAATGCACGCCATTTTTACATGTACCTAATTTGTAACAATTAATTAAATATCGTTTAATATAAATAAGCGTTTTAATGAGCTGAATGTTAATTTGTATTGTTTAATGAACATGTTATTCACGTGTTTTTAGTCCTCACTGATCTAATTATCTCAATGGTCATGACTCTGTGAAGTGGTCACGTTGGCGGTGACATGATTGTGATCGCATCCAACTCAAATTTAATGATTGACTGTTGATGCAAAATTTCATTAATTATTAGTTTCCGTAGAGGTTACATAGCTCGAACCTTCAGTATTATTATTAAACCTGTGTGATATGTACCTGGAGTAATGTACCTGAAGACCGGTTTTGTTTAACATCACGAATATACCCAAAATTGGTAAAGACCAGTAACCAGCACTCAGAGGACAAATAATCATATTTATTTCCAATAATTATTCATAATTTGTATGGAAATAAGGTCACCACCTATTTACACCGTAGCGGGGCGTAAACGGAATCTATGAAACACAGGAGTGTATTACACTCTTCTGCATCCCTCTTCGGGGATTACACGCGTGATGTTAGGCTTTTCTTTTTTAGATATACTTTAATAGTTTAATTCAGATTTGAAGACCGTGATAATTGACTTTTGACTTACATTCTGTAAAAATCTCCATGAAGTGTAGTGATTATATGTATGTGGAAATACTCATACAAAAATAATTTTGCATCTTGAAACCATGTAACAGATACTAAATATTGTGTGTAAATACCATAAAATATCTTTGGACACTCAGTAAAAATATACAGTATTATATATTATTTTAAGTGTAATACATATTGCAGAGTTTAAACTTTTGATAAATACAAACGATTTGCTATATCAATAACAGACAAAACATTTTCCTTCTTAAACAAAAACAAAACCGCAAGAACATGCTGCTAGAAATGTATTTTTATGTAGGAATTCTCTAAACGCTCTCCCAAGCTTTCCAGTTGACCTGCTCGGACGACCCCAAAATGTATACAGACGCTTAAACCCCCATTTTTCTGTCTTATCATCATTCGTCTGTCCTTTCTCTGTATTTACAGATTACTTACGAAACAGAGTAAATGATTTTCTATATCCAACCATGAGTTGGTGCGATTATAAGATTTATGGTAAAGTATCTGGTATTTGAAATACTTGGAATAACAAACTATATATACGGTATCATAATACCCTATATGTATTTTATTATAAGGTGTCATAACACGTTATATGAAGATCCATTCAATCCATTTAAATAGACTTTAGTACTTACTCCATTGGCGCAATGATCCGAAGTGGATTTTGGCTTTCGCCACGAGAGCTCGCCACTTCATCCTATCCTGCGCAACCTTTAGCCAATTACTGGTTTGAAGCTCACACAAGTCAGCCAGTACTCTAGCTAGCCAGCGTTACTTCGGGCAGCCGATTTGTCAACGCCCAATCGGCCAATTAGGGCTGAAAACGTAATCTAATTCCTAATTATAATCTCGTTTAACCACTCTAGTGCACATACATACAAAGTTTTTACGTTAGTTTGCTCATGAAGAAAACATTCTAGGACAGTTGTACACACACCGTTGAACAATATAATCTTGTACTATTCTTGTACTATTATGGATATATTATAGCGTTATCATATCCCTGACTAAGACCTTATAATTTAAGCTAGGATAACGTTTCTGACGTTTTGAGTACGTGGTAATTAAAGTGATTCTTACGCGGTCACTGATGCGTTCTTATGACGAAATATAGCAAAACTTTCACTGCTAAGCAAAAGAGAAAAGATGGAACTTATACATATATAATATGTATGTATATGTTGGATGCGTCTAGAGTATATGTCAATATATACCTAGTTGCATGTCTGAAACGTCGAAAAAAATGTTCAAAAATGGTAACAATATTAAACTAGAAAAACAAATTGAAACGGTTATAGAACACACTAAATAATCTCACGTTACATTTCCACCAATATGATTTTGAACATATTATTTATTATGGACCATAAAAAAATCATTATAATACTCGATACATTTATATATTTCGAACTCGCGCGCTATAATTAAAGCTTGTCGTTTGTGGTGAATTTAACAAATAGATTTTAATAGTCAGTATTTAATTAAAATCCACGATCACTGATCCATGATTTATGGTTACCGATACAAATACATACATTTATGGGATGAATCAACCGATTTACAACGATTGTGTGGTCACGGGCGAACGGCAGGTGACGCTGAGATTTTAATACGTTTAATTTTAATTAAACCGGCAATTATCATTAATCAATAACTCATTACTCATTAACTCTTCTTATAATATCCTGGCGGTTTCCTTGCCCTTAAAATGTATTTATCTTTAGACTAATAATAAGCGCTACAACCTGTTTCGTTTGAGCCACTTTATTGTTTGTTGAATGTTGAATGAAAAAATATAGAGATAAAAATTTTAAATCCATATTACTATTTTAATTTATATTAAATCGATTCGCTTGTGACTTTGATATTAAAATACGATAAAATTAAGTGGAAACTCTATGTAATAATTACATCGTTTAGTATATAATAGAAGACGCTATTATTACCATTATTATTATATTTATTAAAGCCATATGTAATATGTGCGGCCTGCAATTGCTCTATTTGTTGATTTTTATATCTTAGCTTTTGTATAATAATTAGGTGTACATATTACGAATAAAAAGTTTTTCTTTCTTTCTTTCTTCTTGACAGGATGAGGATGAAGAGAGGGTAGCAAATATCACTGAAAAATATATTTCATATACATATATCACAACTGGCTCTACAAACATGGTACACTGTGGCAGAGGCCATCATCCCCATTCCGCCAACATTTTGTACGTCATTTAACAAGCGGCGCGGGAAGCAAGCTCGACAAACGAGCCTCCTCCTTTAGGAGATGTTTTAACATTAGCTGCGTAATTTAATTGTGTACCAGATACACGGAGTGGTTGGATCTCGAATGATAGTTAAATATACTAAAGAAAATATCAGACGAAGAAAGATAACAATATTATGTATGTCATTTGGTGGAAAAGAAATATTTTCATGCAAATATTACGTAAAAAAAACGTAGCTTAGATCCTGTAATCCATGTAGGGGTAGTCAGAGGAGTGTAGTACACTCCCACGTTTCATTAGTAACGTTTGCGTTCCACAATGTAAAAGGTGGTGAACATATTGCTATACACCGGGACCAGAACCACTCTTCGAGACACTACTACAAATTACTAGTAGAAATTCTAATTTAGAAAAATCCAATAGCACCCGGGAATCGAACCGCGCACCTCTCGATTAGACGTCGCGATTTACGGTTGTAAATCGCGATCTTCGGGTGGTTACTCGATATAGTTACAATATTATCAGTACATAACATTAATAATCATAACATAATATGAGTATTATCACCATCATGTCATGTAATAATACTTGCGGTTTCATTGATATTAACGATTTTGGCCATAGACTTTAAAAGACAGAGGTTTTATAGCTTTGAAAGGCATAGAGCCATCCAGGCGACATAATGCCGTTTGATTACTTCTGCCAGAACATACATATTCTATTGTCAATCTTATGGTCTTATGGACTATTTATTTAGTCACAAGCGTGTTTAAGCTTTGAGGAATACGAGTATAATGTTATGCGTCATGTATACTATATGTATTTTATTATTAAAGACTGTCTCTTGTAATTCAGGGAGGCTTTGAGCGTAAATCAGAAGCCTGGAATACAAGTATTGGTCGGTGTTCAATGTTCTGAGCTGAAGATCGAGCTTAGTGGAGTGCCATTGGAGAGACCTATGTCCAGCAGTGGACGGGAATAGACTGCTGATGATGATGATGACGTGTCTGTCGGGTACTATTGTACTGCTTGCAAAGCCTCCGATGATATTTAACAAATGATAACTAATGATAATGATAGTTAGATCCGATTAGTTAACATGGGGATAAAGCACGGAAAATTTGCATATACTCGTATATTCAAAATTTCTATATTTTTACTTTTTTATATATAGAACCACTCCTAGTGATTTAATTTCGCAGCAAAGAA
>DWDT01003392.1:0-12360 GCA_018245595.1 Microceris scylla | reverse complement strand
GTACTACACTCCTCTGCCTACCCCTTCGGGGATTACAGGCGTGATGTTACATTTTTTTGCATAAAAACCTATATATGAGTACACCCGGTAGTTAGAATGAGCCTTTGCTTCATTACGTCTAGCAGAAATACACTTGAATTTTATCACCATTTGACCCCATGACTCGCATCTGTGAATTGTATAAATCATGGTGGTAATGAATAAATTCCCCCTCGACAACATCTAAATGTTTTGTTTGGCTACTTCACGAGAAGGAAGCCATGAGATAAGAGGTTGTATCTCACGGGAAATATAGGAACATAAACGCTTCATAGAAATTGAGTTAGGGTTAGAAAAGGAAAGTTACATAATGCATACATATATTCATGCTAGCTCCCTTACGAGTTAGGCAGAGTGCAGTGAGTGCTAAAATGTCTGTCTTTGCAGATATTATAAAGACACTTATTTACAAAATAATATATTGAAAGTGTGATGATTTTTAAAAATGAATATTGAAGAATAGTGAAGGAGTTAAAAATTTAAAAAAATCTATATTGTATGTATTTTAGTTTATCAGCCTCCTGGACATAATACTTATAACAAAGGCTTTGAATACTTCCGAATCTAATGTTCGCACGTCGAGATGTCCCAAGATATCTAAGTTTATTTTATTACTACATTCAATTATACATGTACAATCACAAAAAATGTACCTACTAGTCAAAAGTCTACGGAACCAGCGTGCGTGTAGGAGAGTGATGAACGTCCGGTCTACAAAAATGTTAGGCACATACAGCTTACATGTGCCTACACCGTAAGGAGTCTAGTGTAACGATATAATGATATAATTACAAACACATAAACAACAAGTGCTACCGAGATGTGTCCGAAAGTGTACAGATCTGTTGCGTCCGTACACATTGTTAATATTGTGTACCGTGCACTGAGCGTGAATCAACACATGTTTGTGGGCGAACATACATTTTCATAGAACGCGTTCCCTAAACATATTCTTATCTAAATGCACTAAACAAAAGGACTATATGCAACTATTATAAAAATGTTGTCTGTTTGTCTGTCTGTGATTCCAAAATTACAGACAGTTTTAAAATCAAATAAGTATTTGTATTTTACAACAAGCTAAATTCAGGACTGAAAATTTTCCCTACATCTGTTAATATACTTAGAGTGTCTTAAACGTATCTGATTGAACCGTATTTGATGAGACTTTGACTTTGATATTTCAAAGAGGAACTTAGACAGGCTTCAAACAAATTAGCAATCAAACATGTAAAGTTATGTTTGTTTAGTGTGTATAGTGTGTATAGTGTACTAATATTTGCCACTGTACAGTATGTACAGTGGCAAATATTAGTTCATTAACAGTGAAACTGTTTCTAGCTTTACTAATCTATTTTAAATACGAGAACGTAACAAACCATGTAAAAATAAATCAAAATCTTTATTAATACTCGTATATCAACAAGCCCAGTCCTTTATGGGGTATATCTATTAAATTTTAAATTTTTATTTATTAGCATTTCACCTTTAAAACAGTGTTGTCAAGCTTATGAAGATCGTGTACGTTACATTATCTCTTGCGCGAGTCAACAGCGACGGCAAACAGTCACGGCTATTACCAAACCATTACGACATGGTCGTGTTCTGTGTCACTGTGCTAAACCGCTCTGCTGTTATCAGCCCTTTGATTGTAGAGCTTGTGACGTCAGCTATATATGGAGCATAGAGTACAAAGCTTAAAGTGGAGCATAGAGTATAGAGGTTAAAGTGGGTTATAGAGCTTAAAGTTGAGCATAGAGAATAGAGCTTAAAGTAGAGCATAAAGTATATAGCTTGTGGCGAGTAGTGTCAGATACTGTCTTTTTTATATATAACCTGACAAACTGGCAGACGGGCCACCTAATGGTAAGAGGGTACCACCTATAGACATTTAAAACACCTGGGGACTAGCCAATGTTTTGACCAATTGTAGCTGATGGAAGAATCAAGAATCTCCGAAATAGACCAGCTTGTAGTCGAAAGTAATCAATGTAAAAACAGGTCAGGTCTTTAAGGTTTAAGATATGTAGCATTCAGTGCGCTTTATGTACCCCATAAGGGACCTGGCATGATGATATAAAATTAATTCTAAGTGTATTGTCGTGGCACTGAATGAAACATTAAATGTATTTCTTCTAACACGCGATACACGTAACGCGAGAAAGATGTACAAGATTTGATTTTAAATTATTGACTAGTTTTCTTTGAAGTTTATATCTAGAATCTTAAAGATTAAACTCAACTTAATATGAGATAAAGTATATAAGATGTTACTTATTAAGAAAACATGTTTAAAATATGTTAGGTTCCACTGCTAAAGTGTCAAATCTATTGTAAGTATTATTAAATTATGTGCGGACTAAAATTCGCGCGACCTCGCCGCGATCAACAGTAGGTAACTCATGAAGATCCTCGGTTAAGTTCTAAACTAGGTGAACTACTCCGAAAAATGTTCGTAAATTAAGCCGGTACATAATTTATGCAGGTATAAGTAACATAATAGGTACTTTTTACCTAAATCACTTAAAATACCACCAGTAGATATTTGGGTGAAATTTGTATATAGATGAACAATTTAAAGAAGTTTCTTAAAAAAAAACATTGTAGATACCATATACGCTTCAACTTCCAAGATATCTGGGACAAATATTCCTATCAAAGTGTTTTGATACCGAAAAGTATAACACGTACAAATTTAATGTTCAATTACTTAAATAGATTTCGCTAGTAAATTAACATGTCTGTAAGGCTTGTATGTTGTCATTTCTAATTATTCGAATTGTTGAATTGATTTATAGTGCTCCACAGTATCATTGTATCACTAGTAGCGTAAAGACTGTTGATTCATTGGTCTATTTTCATATGGGAGCGAGGAATGTTGAAGATACAACCATTTATTTAAGTGATTCTTAGAGTGACAATGTAGTTTAGGCTAACCGAAGAATAGTTATTTGAAATCTGTTATGACAGTCTTTCGATAACACATGTTAAGATTTTTGGTAATTTATTAAAACATTTATATATTTCATCATCATGAGCCTACTCCCGTCCACTACAGGACATAGGCCTCTCCAATAGCACTCCGCTGAGCTCGATCTTCAGCTCTTCGAATACAACCTCTGCGAGCCACTTTGCGTTTAGCGTCACTCCACCTAACTGGAGTATATACATATGTATATACATTTATGTTTATACATAATATATTCCACAGAACCTGTATATAACCAGTGTGACCTGCTATGGCATTAACATTCCTCATGTATCTGATTATTCTTTATTGTAATACCAAAAATCTAGGTAGTTTGTACAAAACGTTTAAAGCCTAGAGGCATCGTCTACCAATCAATCTTTTGGTGAGGGTGAAAAAGTCTGAGAAGAGGTCCGTGTCCAATAGTGGCACGGTAATACAGATTATGATGATAGAAATAACGCTTGATAATATCGCTCCCTATATTCGTCCATTATTTTTTCTATCTCTATTATAACAATAATTCTGCGGTCAACTCAATGTAGCCGCGACTTCCGAAGAGAAAGTTAGAACTCATCAAATATGAAATATAATATTTTACTAAGCGAGAGCATGAAGTACGTCAACCTGCCAACCCGCACTGGCCAGCGGGGCAAGCTATGGCCTTAACCCCCTCATTGTGAGAAGAGATCCATATTGTAACGGTGGTATGATACATTTATCATACCATTGTTCTGGTCAGTGGTCGATTACTATTATTATTCTTATGAAGTCTGTAATGCTTAACTAAACTAACTAGTATTCACTAGTTATTTAATAAGAACAAATGAATCTCAAGTATAAGTAAATATATATACCACAAGAGTACTGAGAATACTGTTACTTTACGAGCACTGAACCCTGTGATCTCTTCTAAAAACACTAACGAATCGTAAATTTTGTTTTTAAATTTGAGAATCTGCGTTTTACAATTGACTCCTCGTAAAACTAAGCGAATTAATCATTCCTATTTGATTTCCGCTGTTAATGGAGCAAACTGGGCCACTACTACTTAGATGTTTCGTTACCATGAAAATATGGCGCGTGATGTATAAAATCATAGATTTTTTTTTCAAAAACTTGTTATACAGAATTATTGTAACCAAAAATACATTATTGTTTACACATAATATTGTATTTTACGTAATTCTTATTTCTATAATTTAATGTACCTACATTAAAGATGCACATAACATACTACATAGTATTAAAATATAATCTTAATAATTTGGTACCTATATAATTATACTTATATTTAATAGAGTTGTAAATACCGACTGACTCTTTGACACGTACACACGAGACACGAGGACATTGCCAAATTACACGTGACATACTTTTACGTCATAATAAAAAGAAAATATCTAATCTCCTTTCGGCCGTGTTGCTGAAAACATATTAATGACTTAACTCCCCTACACCCAGATAGATCTGGAGTAGAATTAAGGCCAGTACCAGATAGGTCTAGAGTAGAAATATGAATACATAGACTTCTTAGTAACTAATTAATAAAAAAATTCTTAATGGCAATTTTGATAATACAAAATTAAACAATCATTATAATAATAATATTTTTAAATACACCACGTGCGTAATATTGAATTTTCCAATTACGCTATAAATAGCAGTATCTAATTTTGAAATTTACATATTACTCCTAATTTATCGCTTATAAATGCTACTTTACAGCTGGGGAGAAATAACATTGATTCAATATTAGATATTATTGTAATTGGTAGCATTGATTAAATATTAACGAGACAGGCAGCACATTTACTAAATATTATTCGAATATTCAATCTCTAAAACTACAAACACAACAAGCACTAAGGAAAACAAAAATCAATTATATTCATTATAAAAACGGAAAGATAATGTTGTTAACGTGCAAATTACCACTAACATACATATATATCAAAAAAGACAAACATAACAAACAAAATAAATAAAAAAAAAAATTTCTATAATAATTTTAAAAAAGTAAACAGTGCCAATCTTACCCGCGGTATCACGAAACGCACGCAAGTGTCAAAACTACGTACACGCGCTGAACAACATGCGCTTATCAACTTGTATGGAAACAGTGCATTACTCATGTGGATCCGAAACATCAAAGGGCACTCACTTGTGCAAGCGTCCGCGTAGCCAAGGTGCTTTTACCGACTGGTCACTGGTCGCCGGCTTCAGGGGAAATCGGTATTACAGTCTAATACCACTCAATGAATCCTGTCAGGAAAATATCGCTTGACAAATTAATCGGCCCCTTACGCTATTGTTGATGACGAGCGCGAATAAAATTCCTACCATTTATTCCATCGTGGAAATAATGAATTTTATAGGCTTATGAATGTAATTTATTGCGAAGTTTAGCAGCCGTCTGTGTGACACACGAAATTCTTATCATACTATATTTAGATGTAAAAATGTATACACATATGTAAAAATGTTTTGTCTCTTTGTATTACAACGTTAGTAAATGATTGCCTTGTCTATCCATAAATTAGTATACCTGTAACAATTAGAAAACTATACTTCTCATATCGAAATAATATTTATGCAAGATATTACGAACACAATCATTTATATTTTGTCCAACGAATAGTGCTGTTCGAATAGATTAATAAAATGAATTAATAACTAAAAATAATAAGCTATTTTTTATAGTATCATCATGTTAGGTCCTTTACGGAATAGACAGAGAGCACCGATTGCCAAACATTTAAAATAATACGTTGTAAAAGACACACTGCAAAATATTTATCACAAGTCATGTCATAGATTATTCTCCGAGTAAGATGTCTGTGTGCCGCCGTTCGGATGTGCGAAGACGAACAAATAAACATAAATAAGATTCTTAAGATGTTAATACCGAATGCCGTGTCTGGAAAACTGTTCGCATTTATCTCACTCAACAAACAAAAGCTCAGCCGAAGCTTTTGTTGGCTACAAGAAATTTACAGAGGCAAAAGCTCGTTAAACATGTGAATTATAAATTTATTACAGCGTACTTCTATAGAGTTGTAAATTAATTAATAATTGCATGTACTGCATCGTTCGTCGGGTAGTTGCAAGGGCGACTACATCGTGAGGTTCTGGGTTCGATCTCTTGATTGAATACTTTTTGATTTTTCTCTCTTGAATTTTTGGTAGTGACTCGGAGTTTGGATTTATGATTATTGCATGGCTATAGGCACGCATATTCAGGCAGGTATATTCCAAAGTGAGACGTAAATGCAACTGCTGAAACGTGGGAGTGTTCTACACTCCTATGCCTGCTTCTTCAGGGATTACATACGAGTACGTGATGTTACGTTTGTAACGTAAAAAATCGATTCCACGTAGTAAGCAAATTAATTATACAAGTATTTACTTCCGGTGATCTTTGGGTACTAAACGTTAAACGTAAATAAAATAGTCATTTGTGACTATTTTAGTGCCCTGTGCCTGCCCAATAACGTGAGCTGGCGTCATGGTAATGCAAAAAAAAACGGTAAGACAAATGATAAAGAGATTACAAAAGTTATGCAGCAAAATAACCATATAAAAACTGAGGACACACTGAAGTTGTAAAATTCCTAAATCATTTTCAATGGAGAGACGATTGATACAAATTTAGAAGGGTATCGATCTCATGATACGATATCTATGCGAATAATTATTGAGAATCGATGCGTAAAAATCTCATTCGTCATCCAATTGATGGAGAATATAAATGTCGATGGCAATCAAGAATTATTACCACGCCGAACACCCAGAAGCTCGCAGCCCTGTAGCGTATCTTTTATTATTATATCATTCCGCTAGGTCGTTTACGAGGTTGGCAGGGAGAACCCAGTGTCAAATATCTCTATCCTGACATGCTTCACTTGCAATGTATTTTAATAAACAAGTTAGATCGTAAGCAGCGATCAAATGTATTGTTAATAGATAAACTTTATCAATTGCAATGAAAGTCTAGTGGTTTTGATGGCCTTGTACAAACCATGGACAAAAATATGATTTTTTTATTTAATATTATTTTGTTTTTAAAATGTTTAATATCTAATATTACTCGCTGTAACAGAATCATCCATAATTATCTTAATATAATAAGATTAATATTGAAAATTAATATTACTTTTCAAAGCGTTAAAATTTTAAAGTCATAAAAATTAATTATACGGTATTTGAAATGATTAAGGAACCACAACTGAAAAGAATTAAAATCATTATTATATTATTAAAAGCGGAAGTCAAGAACGGATCACCCATTTTGAGTCCATTTAGTCCACATTCCATCAATTCTCCGTTGAGTATATCTGAATCGCGATCCTTATGATACCGGTCCTTTCACCGTCGCCCGCGGTGGTCCGACCATTGTTACCCACACCCGAATAGTTTTATCACCTCATAACATAAACTAAATTGATAAACTTTTACGAGCATTAAGCTAGTTTTACATTAATTTAATCCTTACACAAATTATATATTCTTGAGTGCTTTAATGTAAAGTGCGAAAAGCCACGTGTAATTTTTACATTATCCACATTATTATTTAATCCGCGCATAAATAACGAGTAAATATTATCGGATGGTTAAATTTATTCTACGATAAAAGTTTTACAATAATTTAACCCGTACATAATTTTAATACGATTTGAATGTTTCAATGTACCTATATGGGAAAATGACGAGTATTTTTTTTATTCGCAAAATAGTTTCAAGATTTTTTTATTGTAGAAGTTATCGGCTTAACTTCGATGTACGAATAACATTGTCATTATGCGAACCACAATTTCATCGTCATCGATAGAACCGTTTAAATATCTAAAATTCGATTATGCTACATCTGCATGACAACGAGGCAAAACAATATTTGACCAGTTATAAATCATTCCTTCATTAATTACATTGATACATATCATTATATTATGCAGTTAACTATTGATTAACATTACATTTCACAAACCTATGTGTTATTCTTAAACGTGTTATAATATGTACAAATAATTTGTTACGAACGTCATAAAATTTAACCAATGAAGCATTGAAAATCGAACCCGAACACATTCAGATTTATAATTTGGGACTGACTTAAGCAATAGTATAAACATACATCAAATTTACCGGGACTAATGAGTTGGACTTTTAAATAGATGTAATTAAGGAGAAAGTTGTCCTTGTACAGGCCACGGCCACGTTAGTACTAACTTGTTGTTCTAATTAAATTCAAGTACACTTACGATGTAAGGACTGACAGCCAAGTGCCGTATCTTCATAAGGCATTCATTGAACTCCTTGAGTCCACACGTACTTGTTACCGAATTAAAATATCCAAAGTACGTAACTATTAAGGACCTATGACGTTCAACTTTATAGTAAAAATATCACTGTTTGATAAATAAATTCATATCATTTTCGTGTGTATATTTAAATTTTTTATAGTTTCCGACTGGGTTTAAATCGTTCGAAAAATTTTATTTTGGTGGGTGCATAGATTAAACAGAGAAAAATAAAACGCATTGGCCATTTAATAACCATTCGAAATGAAAAATCAAAATATTTTTCCTTACTACTCGTATATTACGGTAGTCCATGCGAGTGAAATGAACTAAAGAAAGTCGTAAGAAAACATCCGCTGATTTTTATTCTTTACGACATTTCACACCTACTTGCAAACAGATTTTCAATGTACGAGCAGAGGCACTACACGGAGACGAGAGGAGACATCTGCAAGTTTTTATCCCATAAACACTTCGTTACGAGTTATGTTCTTGACAACCAACAAAAGGGGGATTTAATATTGTGTGTATATTATAACAATAGCCACTGGGACGTCGCAATGATTGCAACTAAATGTTAACACAAACAGCAGTCGAATTAGAAACATGAGTGCTGTAAGTTAGTTTCCAATTATCACTCGTTAGCAGCGCAAAGGGCACCAACCTTTGCCCTCAAACGCGCCGATATACTGACCTATTAGAAAAGATTTTTCGTTGTTCTGGAAATTATCAAACGAAGTTTATTATAGCTATCGAGTTGATCTACGTGAGACTTTGTTCCATCATTCGTCTGTTGTACGCGTTCGTTCATTGTTTATGATAACTGTTTGATAGAAGGTTTTTCGTGAGTACAGATATCTACTAATAACTACTCTACCACACTGAAAAAAATATTATGTAAGTTAAAGTAGGAGAAATGTTGTGTGGTGTAATGAATATTTTAGACGTTCTGGCTGCGGTCGGCACTTCAAAAGTTGACCACTAGAACCAATAGGTACATTTATGTACCTTTTTGTGTTCCAACAGCGCGTTAAACAGTAAAGTAACATTCATTGTTTTGTACTCTAAGTAGATAAACTACGTCCTAATTACCGGGTCGAAACGCGGTTGTAAATATTTTTATTTCTTCTGTCTTACCTTTGTTTTAACACGGTTTTATTTAACGTACAAGCAAAATAACAAAAAAGTATTTGAAGTACTAAGTATAGGTCCTTTTCCATCTTTCCTCTCAAGGGTTTTATATATATTTTTTTAACGAACGATAACCAGATGGCAAGCATGTAATTTAATTGTGGGATTAAAACAAATTGCCGTAGGTTTCTTTGTTCGCAACGTCTCATACGAAGCGTTTAAAGTTAATTCTTAGGTGTAAAAACGTCTGTACTTATCTGATTTTCTTCATGGTGTTTAAAAACTGTTTCAACTATATAAATGCTCGATAAAATGTAAGGACCCACCTTCCTTTTATCAAGATGTTAATTTAACTATTATCCATAGAAATAACTACTTAGAATGACATAAAAGCTGATGAAAAACGAGTCATGTACGAAATGATTATATGCTTAACAAACATCATTAAATCAATGAATAATGATTTTACTATCTAATCTTACCTAAAACAATTACACACATTATTATTGTAAGTTCAAACTACATCTCTTATTAGCATATAATGCAATAAAAAAGCTGCCGAGAGTCAATAAGTCGATGTACGAAAATAATAGTAGCAACATGCAGTCATGCAGTCACCGCAGCAGACGCCGGCGACCGCATATCAGGCGCAAGTGGCTAAAGCTAGTGACGCGCGTCCCCTTTTCCGCGGTTTGGGTAAAAGTCCAACCGCAAGTATGCGCCGTAAACTCACTACACTATTTAGTAGTAGACGACTCACGGTATTGGGTTTCACTGTGCAAAAACTTTCTAATAACACCGTGTTGTTGTATAATAGGTATAAGTAAGTGAAAAAGCCATAAAGGGCCAGTAGTATAACGATTTGTATGAGTTAAAGTTATGGGTTAGGGTCTAGAGAAGTGTTTTATAAGTCATAATTGCGAACTTGCTTTGGAAAGTTTGCAAACTTCTTAATTTATTTTTTTCGTTTTAACGGTAGTATTTTAGAGAATTATGTTCTGGAGTCATAATTACGTAGCAATTGTAGTTAGTAGTAGAGTAGTAATAACAGAGCAGAGCTTGTAGATAAATTGAAATATTTTTTTTATAATTACATATTGATTTAGTAAAGCTTGCAATGTCTATGAACAGATATGGGAATATTAAGTAAATTTAATTAACAGAATAATTAACCGAAAATTTATAGCACAAATCCTGCCAAAAATAGCCAAACTGAAAACTAATAAAAACATAACCACCAAAATCATTATTATACATATATATGTAGTACCTACGTATATTTGACACTGATTATAAAACATGGGATGTGAGACTACTCTGAATAAAGATTAATACAAAATTCGAAATATCAGATCAAACGTATATCAGAAATCATTATAAAGGTCAGTCTCCGCCATGACCTCGCTGCAATCGGCCGGAGCTCATGAAGAAGAACTTCATATAGGTCTAAAACTAATCAGCCAATTCCAAAAAATACGTAGGTTAAGCCCGGTACATATAATGTACATGTATATATGTATAGTGTACATGTACATAATTATGACTACGACTATAAAGTCGAAAGAATCTAGACTTTACGACTATAAAGTCGTAAAGTCTAGATTATTAACAGAAGCAGAATTTACAGTTAAACGAATTACAAAAACTCACGAATCAAACATTCTAACCAGGGTCTACCAATTAATATAAAAAAGCTGACATTGTAAGCAGATCATTACTGTGTAACCACACGCTTAGTAAGTACGGAGACAAGTCCAGAAACGGGTCTACACCCAATCTAATGCCATTAATCAGGAATTCGCCCGCCTGCTCTATTTCTTCGTGCACAGTTATTTTATGTAGAGACATTTACTCCTCTGATCATACGGCACAGCTCAGCCTTAAACTTACTTAACCCCCGCATATTTATCCACAACTAGCTAAACAAAGAATGTATGTAAGTATAAAAAAAAATTACTACTGTTACTATGTAGTCGAATATTATTATTATTATTACTATTACTAGTATGTCTTCATGACAGATCCCTTACGGGGTGAGCAGAGACCACCGAGTGCCAAATATGTATTTATTTTGTACAGACCTGACATGCCTCTTCTACGTTCATGACTTCCTTTATACATGATTAAAAAATTAATGCTCTATTATTATTATTATTATTATCCATAATTTTGCTTGTAATTTTATCTATCAATTTCAGATAAACGGTCAAACTGACATGCAACTTGGAATACATGTTTGTGTTCCAGTAAATCTTGAGATCAAAATGGTTGAACCAAAACTGAACAAGTCACAATATAAAGATTAAAGTGACAAATATCAAATTACAATTGTTCAAAAAAGGTATGAATCTAGCTAAAACTAACTTACGATGAATGACAGGTGATATTAAAAATAAAACCTTCTCACCAAAGCAATAAAGGTACTGAATAAAAATTGATTATTTTGTTGCTTCTATTGATAATATTAATAGCAAATGTATTTGAAAATCACACTATCATTTATATAAAAATATAATTTAATAAATCCTATCTTTTTTGGTTACACGTTCATCGCACAAACGTCATAAGTTACATTTATCCCCGTAGCTTCCGCCGTGAAACAAGTGCCAATCTCGCGCCATTAATCATAAATGCACTGGTCGTCCTATTTTCTCAGAACTCTGGTCTACTTCATATGAATAAACATATTCGTTCTATTGAAGTTAGAAGTAAAGACTTTATCTTTTATGCTTGCTTCTATTGGTCTACTTGATCTGGTTAATATTATCAATAGCTTCTATATATTATGACTTACTTATTACTTCTATCGTATTACGTAACTTCACACCTGTAATCCCCGAAGAGTTAGGCAGAGGAATGCAGAACACTCCCACGTTTCACCAGTTACGTTTAAGTCCCATGGAATAGGTGGTGAGCCTATTG
>DWDT01003391.1:0-12360 GCA_018245595.1 Microceris scylla | reverse complement strand
CAGCGTGGCAGACTATGGCCTTAACCCTCTTAATATGAGAGGAGACCCGTATTCCAACAGTGGAATTGTAATGGGTTCAAAAAAAAAATTGCTTTCGAGCAATAAGCGTTAGCCGGTTCCGCTACGCCGTAGGCGACCTACGTGTCTACGCTTGACGTAGACGCTAACTTCTACAGTTGGGTGAAACTTTGAAGTGAAAAAAGAGCAAATATGTATTCTATTAAAACAATATCGATATTGAAACTTTTAAAAGAAAATCGTTACTTTAATACATTAAGATTATTTAATTATAATCTACAAAGATTAAAATCATATAGCAGTGCTCCAAATATCGTAATATTTGACCTACTAATATAACATTACGCCCCTATTTACCCGAAGGGGTAGGTAGAGTTTAGTACTAGTACTAACTTATTTAAAAATAAAATGTGTAAATTATTTAACATATTATGCTGCAGTAAATAACTTTAGAATTCAGAAGCACCACAGTTTAGTAGCGGTATAAGAGTTAAATCTAAATCAAAATCTTTGAGTTTACAAAGCCTTGTAACTTTGTGAAAGGGCGCGTTTTCTATAAAGGATACGGTGAGGTCATGACGCAATCTCCACACAGTCCCATACACATTAGTGTTTCTTATAATGTTTACTATCACGTTTTGTTAAGCGTATTAAGCAGTGGCGTAGCTAGGGTATTTGCTGCCCGTTGCAGCTTAGGACTTGATGCCCTTTAAAACGGTCAAAATAATTTCAGATTTGAGAACACAGTAGAGTAGATATATAAATTTTTACTGCTTCAAAGCTATAATAACTATATATAAGTTATAACATTAGATTTTGGTAAAAATTATTGCAAAAATTTAAAAACGGCCATTACGTGCTTTTTGACTAGCAAAGTCAATCAGGATCAATATTTCACTTAATATTATTTTATTTGCCTCTAGATTGTATTTTCATTTTCATCCTCTCATTTTTCTTGTACATTTCTTGATTCTTGATAGAAAAACAATTAGAAGAATTGATCGTCGATTTTGATGCCCCTTTCCTTTTCATGCCCGGTTCGACTGCACCGCTCGCACCCCCCCAGCTACGCTACTGGTATTAAGTATGTAGATCCGCCTTTGGCTAGCGTGGTAGTCTCCGATCTTTACTTTTTTCATAATTATAGAAGACTTGTAACTATTACATATAAATATTAATGAAAATGATTAAAATAAGTATATATAAATAATTAATGCCAAACAATTTCCAATTGCCCGACTTGCAGAATTAAAATGGCATATAATCTTCTCCAAATTTAGTTCGTAGCAATGTTAATTGTCTAACTTAAATAACATTAATGCTAGTCCCTCAAGTGTCACTTCCGATTGAAAATACATAGGTGGGTGGAAAAATATTCGTTTGTTGCTAGGAATACTAGAGAGTTAGACAGTTGGTGCTGTTTTATTGAAAATTGATTTAGTTTAGTGATGGAAACTGTTTATATTGTCTGTATCTAGACTTTGCAAATGCGAATGGTTATTAGCTGAGATAGAACATATTTACGTTCAAGTAATCAGCAGTACGAAATCGTTAAGTATTATTGATTTCAGTATAACACTACGAAAATGTGTTCAGTATTTATGAAAATATAATTAATATTATAAAAAATAGACACTTTGGTAATAATAATAATAAAAACAATTTTTATATAATAAAGACTTCAATTAAAAATGCAGTATAACTGGCAGTATTACCTGGCTGAATTATGAGGCTTAGCCTGTGTGAAATAAATGCCAACCCTTTGGTCCCCTGGGACAAGAACAATCTTGGTCGACATTTCTGACATAAATTTTTTGTGGCAGAAGATCACAGTCCTAATGTATCCATTGCTATTACCGTAAAGATATAATAGTCCATGGTATCGTATCGATACATGTAACGTCACATATTAGGTGACTTCCCAGACTCCGCGATTGTAAGGGAAAATTCTAAAATTTTGAAAGAATCATTTAAAAATAAATGAAAAACAAATGAAGACAGCCGTTATATGTTTCACCGTGATTTTCAAGAAGTCATATTCAAATTAACTGCCAAATAAGCAATTGAAGTAAATTCGAAAATCGTAAGGTCACTTTTGTTAATAAATTTCTTTTAGGAAACTACATAAAAAAAAATTCGAAGAAAATGTTAAGTTTTTACTTTATTACAGGATTCGTCTCTTACGTGTTCCTACATTCAACATATCAATTATTTTATAATATGATACTCATAGAAATATATTTAGTGGAAAACCTACTTCTGAAAGTATGCCTCATTTGTTTTAGCCCCGCCCACTCTCAAGAACAGGAGGCGGCAACGTCCCAACCCGCCCAAAACGCTGCCACTAATGCTCATGATAGCGATGACGACTGCATCTTTGTCCCCGACTATGAATACCAGCTGCAGGCAGCGGGAAAGGAGACGCGTGTTCTTGTTCTGCATATGTTTTCGTGTTACACGCAGTTATGCGATACAGGCATACTATCGAGAGAAATGACCATGTTTCTGATAACCATCTTGTATAAAACGTGGGACACACTTTCACCAGTCTTAAGACATTTAACAGATTTAGAAATCGAAACAATATTAACCAATATAACAAATACATTTACTCAAGAATTTATTGTACAGTTCCCAAATAATACAACTGAGACAAATGCATCAGAAGACCAATCGGCCACTGAGAACAAAACGCCAGAGTGCGAGAGTGTAAGCCCACCAAAACGACAAGCTATGATGACGTCTAACCAACGAGAGTCATCGCCAATATCATATTTACCATCAGCGACTACATGTACGGTGACGAGACCTGTAACAACCGCACCGAAAATTTCCCAAAATAACGACACACAAATGAACTATATGCAGGTAAACCTACACAAGTGTCACACATTTTACATCTTCATAGCAGTTACTTACTACACAGCGGAAATAAAAAATCTTGTATTCTTGGTCGCAAATGTCCCCGAATAATCAATTACCGGTACATGAAAATAGTCACTTGCAATTTTTATCACAACTACAAGTTCCGACAACGTTAGTTCAATCTGGACCGCAATTGCCTCAAGCTAATTTCGTACACATGAATACGAATGTTATGAAGGTAAATATATGAATAATATAAGACTATTGGGGGGTGTAAGGGGTTCCAACCACTATCTCAGGAGCCCAAGCCACTTTACCTACACGTGGTACACCCTGCTATAACAGACGAGGCTCTGGCGACCGGCTGACTGCGGTATAGCGAAGCCTAAATGGGTACGGCTAAATGCCCTGGCCGCCGACGGGCAGTAGCGTCGGCGGTGCGAAAAGCTGTGCGCTGCGATCTCCAACCTGCATGCCCAGCGTGGAGATTACGGGCATAAACCCTCTTTTGGGGAGGCCTATGTCCAGCAGTGGACTAAGATAGGCGGATGATGATGATGATGATGATAAGACTAATGTTTATTATAAATACATTAAGACCCGTAATCACATTACTACGTTTTTTCAACTTTGTTGTACTTTTTGGGTATTTTCATAATCATCATCATCATCAATATTATCGTCAATATTTTTATCATCACCTTCAGCCTACTCCCGTCCACTGCTGGATATAGGCCTGTCAGCCACTTTGCTTATAAATATTGCATCATATTGTATCGTATTGTTATAATTACACCCGTAAATGTCCTTGATCGCAGGAGTGGATGCATAAACAGAAATCAGGTAATGAAAAAGCTCAAACGCAATTTTCATCACAAAGGCATTATTCAACAAAACCAGCTCAAACCGGACCGCAACTTCCCCGAGAGGATATCACAAATACTAATAATATTTATGTAGAGGTAAATGTAAAACCACTAGTATACTATAAATAAGTCAACTCATGAAGTCGCATTTATGACAATAATAATCACTAATGAATCCTCAATCGTAGGAGTCGTCAAATCGTCATGATTGGAACAAATCAATCAAAACTGGATCGCAAATGCCTCGGGAGAACGTTCCATATCCTGTACAGGTAATTAAAGAAAACGTAACACAAATATTTATTAATAATAAAACGACACTTACTAAATTATGAATTATCTAAAATTTGTTTCACTTGTGCCAACCGTAAAAGTAATACCAGTATGTCAATAAAGAAACACCAGTACCTACATGAAAATATGCAAACGAAATTTGTGTCACAACAGCATGATCCGGTGAATTCGGTTCAAATTTGTCCGCAAGTTCCCGGAGAGAATATTTCGCAAATAAATAATAATTATGTACAGGTAATTTTAAAAATACTCTGAGGTAAATATTTCATCATCATCAGCTTAAGTCCACTGCAAGACATAGGTCTCCTCTGTTAGGTTTTTGCCCATAGTGCCCACGCTGGACAAGTGGGTTGTCCATAGGCGGCCTGGGAATGCAACCATGCATGCGTAAGCCGGGCTTAATTGTCTATTACGATACCCTGGAAGCCCGGGCCGACCCCATTATTGGGGAATGTATTCTTTCACCACCCCGACACGGATAGATAATGTTTTTATTAACAAATGAATATCATACAGTCGCATTTCAGCATTTCGTTTTATTTATACGTACTATAAAATAATCACTTATGTATCCTTGCTTGTAGGCGTGGTTGAATAAACAAATGCCAATATATGAAGAGGCCCAAAGGCAATTTCTATCACAACAATATAATCAGGCCAATTCCATGTACACTGGATGGCATAATATGCCTCAAGAAAACGTTACATATCCCGAACAGGTAAATAAAAAATGTCGGACAAATATTTATCAAAAGTAGAGCGGCCCGTGGCTGAATTTTAAAACTTTTCTTTCTTTCTTTCCTACTCCAAAAAATAATACCAGAGCTTCTTTGATCACAGTACTACCGGAACAAGCAGCCACCCCGGTATGAAATACCACAAACACAATCCAAATCACACGTTAATAACCAACCAGTTCAATTTAGATCGCAAGTGCCCCCACAGAGTGTGACAGAGAGCAACTTTTTGCAGGTAAGTCCTAAATGAAGGTTTGTTGAATTTTTCCTTTATTTGTGCCAATTGCAAATATATGATAGTGCGTTCTCGATCGCAGGAGCATTTAAACAATCAGCCAGCAGTACTAGGAAATTCACATACGCAGTTTCTATCAAAGACACAATCTCCGACACAGCCAGCTCAACTAAGGCCCCGTACACACCCACAGAGTGTGAAAAATATCAAATCTATGGTAGGTGGTCAGGTAAGTGGTAATAATGTGAGTTATATTTTTATATAAATTAAAGTAATACCTACTGGCATATGGTTACACGATTACAATTTTCTTTTAATCAATGTCTACTGTAAAAATTAACACTAGTGTGTCCATGATCGCAGGAGTACCGGAAGAAGAACTCGTATAAGCAATATTGGTCACAATTGAATATGTCGGTAACGCCTGTTCCACCTAGAGCGCAAGTACCCCGACATAATATGGCAGTAGCGAGTAATAATCTTATGGAAGTAAATATGCAAACAATATAAGACAAATGTTTATTAAAATTAAATTAACATATGCATAACATGTACTATTATGAAAAAAAAAACGTAACTTCACGCCTGTAATCCCCGAAGAGGTAGGCAGAGGAATGCAGAACATTCCCACGTTTTACCGGTTACGTATACGTCCCACTATGGAATAGGTGGTGAGCCTATTGCCTTGCATGGGGCACATATCCAGACTCCGAACCACTACTAGAAAATCTGAATTAGAAAATTTTGTAGTATTCGACCCGGGAATCGAAACCGGGACCTCCCGATCGGCAGTCGCACTTGCAACCAATACGACCAACATGGCAGTCATGTATTTTTATCATTTCTCTTTATTTATAAAATAGTGTGTAAACGATCACTAATATACTTAGGTATATTCGTTCGTAGGACTACCTGAATAGACCAACATACGATAGCACCCAGGCCCAATATTTTTCGCAGGTACCCCGGGAGAATATTACGAGTACATATTATAGGCAGGCAAGTACATATCTCTACATGGGTGGTACCTAAGACTCATATTCAGTTCTAGGGCGAAAATAACATTAGTATGTTCGTGGTCGTAGGAGTACCTAAGTAAGCAGTTCGCAGCTACAGAAACGACCCAAACTCAGTATTTATCGCAGTCACAAATTTCAACATCATATGGTCAGGCTAGACCGCAATTGCCCAAGCAAAATCTTACACATAGAACTCCGAAGCAGGTAAATATTAAAATATTGTAAGTGCTTAAGGTCTTGGATTCAAATCCCGCGCAGGGTTCGATTGGATTTTTCTAATTTAGAATTTCTAGTAGTGAATAGGAGTCTGGAATTGTGCCCGATGTATGACAATAGGCTCACCACCTATTCCATAGGACTTAAACGTAATTGGTGAAACGTGGGAGTGTACTACACTCCTCCGCCTGCCCCTTCGGGGATTACAGGCGTGATGTTACGTTTTTTTTTGTTACGTTTAAACGCTTATTAAAAATAAACCAATGCATACAATTAAGTTACTACAACATTATTTTTTTCCTTAATTTCTGCCTAGTGTAAAGATAAACACTTGTTTGCCCTTCGTCGCAGGAGTCTCAGAACAAACAAATACAAGCGTATGATAAGGCCCTTGCGCAATATATGTCACAAACGCATAATCCAATGACATCAGTCCAAACTGGAACGTATGAGGGCCCGAATCAAAAGTTAACAGCAAGTGAAAACTCACAGAAGCAGTTTTCATCTCAATCGCAATATCCAACACAACCGGTCCAATCTAGACCGAAAATTCCCCAGCAAAACGCAATCCATATTACTCCTGATCAGGTAACTACCAAAATCGAGAATCGAATTATTTTATACTTAGAGCAACCCTATTTTGTCTGTGTTTTAGCATTTCCATGTGTATTCAGTAAAGGCGTAGGTTTATATATAAACTGGAACAAAAGGTAGAACCATTATACACATCAAAACAGTCAACATTTTTTTAAAGCGTTTGCATTTATGTGGCAGACGCATTATAGGCTTATTTTTTGCATGGCAATTTTTCTTAAACAATACATTTTTTGTACTTTATATAATGCGATTTATTATGTCGGCATCCAATAATTATTCAACTTCAAATTATTATTAATCCTCCCAACTTTAACTGTTATATCGTCGGCGAATATAATATTTCAATCATCTGTTATATCTGAAAACATTTGTATTTTTCGTTTAACATTTCTGCGTGTACATTACATATGCTTTTTTCTATGTGATTTCTGATAGAGGATTATTATGAACAATATCTTTCACAGAGTCCAGGCGGATTGCATATTGACTTGTCCTATTACACTGCACTGGATTTTGTTGAGGTACGTAGATTTTTTAATGTATTTACGAGTACGCTATTGTTTTATATCTGGGTGGAAAAATATCTGTTTAGGTATCAGAGAGATGGTTAACATAGTTCAGTAAACGACAAAATATGTAATAATGTATAATATGATATATATTATGTATTTTGCATAGATACAATCTAATTTTCTTTTCATGCAGCCTGAAACGAGTTCCCGCGTTAGCCAGGAGGTAAGTTATAATATCGTATATTTATCACGAATTCACATGTAGAACTCCGGATGATTTCATACACTCTTTCCATTTTGCGTCAGTAACTTGGTTTTCAAATGGTATTCTAGGTTTAAAACTGTGTCCAATCAGAATTTTAGGTAAATCGGCCAGAAGTTTGGACATAATAAGTAAAACACAGACAGACAAATAGACTGTCAGATAGGCAAAATAACAGGCAGATACACAAAGATACACATAAACAGACAGACGTATATACTGACAAACAGATATACTGACAAACGAATCTACAGACATAGACACAGATAGGTAGACAGACAGCCAGACAGACAAGCAGATAGATAAACGCTCATAGTTCCATTCATTTGTATTCACAGTATGAACATGAAACATGAAATTTTAAAATACATTAAAATACATACAAACATATACAAACAAGCTTCATTACAATTTAGTATATTTTACAGTACCTACTTTTTAAAATTTTTCAAGATAGTTTATGAAAATTAGTTTTTATTTGTTGATAGCCTCAGCATCCGTCCACATCGACTTCATCGGCCCCAAGAAAGCGGACATTAAACGAGCGGAGTTACCTACGTGTAAGCTTTCCACTTCACATGCATTTTCGAATAAAATCATACAACATAATATTATAGATCATTAACACTTTACGTACAAGCTGATTTTATATGATTATCTTCATGTTTCCAAAATATTTCGAATAAATGTATACGTATAAAAGCGGTAAGACTTCAATATAACGGGGTATATGGGCGGTGGAGAAGTCCAAATCGAATATTTATCTCTTCATGTTACAAATCGTATAATTCTGTCAATAACTGTTAATACTGACACGAAATAAGACTTGTAATAGGATATTTTCATTCTTATTATTAAGATAAACTCTAATTAGAACTAAAAATACACTTGATTACCGTGATTCTTAGCGATTAGTGGCACGTGGTGCGCTGACGTCGCCCCATATATCGTACGTCATTATTTAAGATGGCTGTCTAGCTACCAACAACACGATGCTCTTATTATAGTGGCTTTTTCAGCCGCTTATCAATACGTTCAATTTATCAACGCGTCTATGTGTATAAAATCATATGTATAAAATTATTTAAATGAATTGTCTATTATTATAATGAGTTGAAAATTCAATTTCACCTACTAACTTAAACAAAACTACAGCGTTATATAGAAATATGCACATCAACAAAATCTGGAGATATTTTTGTAATTCAGTTATCAATTCAATTATTCTTAATTTCAAATTCTTATGCACAGTATTTTATTTTTTTTAACAAAATTTCGTAGCAAAAGAGTCCAAGTCTGCCCCCGATAGTTAAAAAGACGTATCTAACGAAAAGTAAAAACGGAGAAATAAATGTTTTAATAAACAAAACAGGAAAACGCTTGCTATATTGTAGACAATTAAAAAGCTTGGAAAAAACGTTAGATGCGTCTTTTTTACTATCGCGAGCAGAAGTGTAGTTCATGCTACTACATATAAAATTGCTAAAGTGTTAGCAGAAAGGTTTTTGTAAGTATAACAAATACAAATAACACCCAACAAGACAAAAAACTTAGGCAAAAAGTTATTAAAAAATAGGATCGGTTTTGGTATTGTCCTCGTATTGTAAGAAGTAACTCATCGAGTGTTCACTTACAGGCACCATCGTCAAGTTGTTATTTTTGTTCACGAACATCGCAGTCGGAAATATATCGCACGGGCCACCAATCAGGTCAAAAATATGTGGGTATTAAATTTATTATTTGATTGGTCCAATAATTTTATAAATGTCATACATCAGCTTTAAATGTGATAGCATTTGTTAATATGGTCCGCAGTTCAAAATTTATTCTATGGAATTTTATATCAAAATTTATCCTATTTATGCATCGAAACATTCGGTTACTAACTCACTCACTTACTCAGTCACACTGTTGCAAGTATTGACAGACAAAATTGACTATTTACCGTCAGGTGGCCCGTCGGCTTGTTTGCCAGGCTAAATATAAAATGGCCTATGAAACCTTAAATAAATGACTTTCCGATCGGCTGTCACAAAAATACTTCGCTGTGACTTCGAACTTGGACTTTTTTACATTTTTTTTACTTTTAAATTTTTTAAAAAAAGATCATGCAATGTAGCTAGCTGTTTATTAACATTATAAAGTACTTATTTTATTTTTATATTGTAGGTGCATTCAGAGGAACATTTGCGAATGAACGCGCTTTACCGTCTATCCAATTATTGCCTCAACGATCCCCGTGTGCAGGTTCGTATTTACATTTGCAGGTACCTATACTATTGTTCTCCCTTCTCGTAATCCCCATCTAAAGTTAACGTTCCGCGCAGCATTATATAAAGAATACGTACGATTCTACACTTACGAAGATCTAAATTAATCTCACATTATCCGGATTTTTTTCAAATTTTCAATTGATTTTATATGGCGACATACGCACATGTATATGAGCGTGCATATTTGCCGGCCTGCGGGAAGGCGTTTCTGTTTTTATTCCCGTTTGTTAATTACCGTTCGTACGTGAATGCGTTCGTGTGTCTACGTACACGTGTCGCGCGTGTGTATGATCCCTCGTCACCGTGCACGCTTGCGTGTTTTTTTTCTATTTACGAACAAATCATTAATAACTTAACGAATGATTAATAATTAACTAATAAAAGTTATTGTTTTACAGTTCATTAAATTATTACGAAAATGGAAGGATTTATAAAAAAATATTTCTTTACTAATTAAATACAAAAATAGAGTAGGCAAACCATCGTTATCTCACATAATGACTTCTTTTGTAATTGTTCTAAAGATTCTCCGCAAAATTCACGTATACGAGTACATTAGGAATACAGCATAAACATATTATTGCAGATACGTCTGCATCAGTTACAAACGCAAAGTACCCAACAGTTGTCGAGAAATAATCAGACTTCTGGCCATGCGTGGAAGGTACACGATCGAGTAAGTACACATACATATACGTCATATACGAGCCAAAACAATACGCTCCATATAACATACTTTAATAAAACATATTTTCACATATGTATATGTCTACTGCAAATTAATACAAGGCCATTGTTAAAACTTCGCAAGCTTCACCGTATGCAATGAATTTTTTTTAAATGTGTCTGTACATTTTATCTTTCCGCTTATCACGAAAATCTTCACAATATGCCAAAAACGTGTTAAAATCAAGCAATGTTCACTTCTCGCCAGATGCCATACGACGTATGCAGTAGAATTCACATACAAACGAATAAAAGTAAACAATTTTTCAGTTCCACCCCATGGACACAACGCCTTCAACCGTGAATCCTACTCAAAACGTCCCCGTTCAGTACGACGACGTGAGTCCCGTCGCTACTGATAGCTATGGGACAGCACACTTCGCTTAGTATGGGCGCAGTTTCATGACACGCTCTGAAACTGTGAGTAAATTTACTACTTTTGAGATTAATTTTTAACTCTCAGGTAGATTCATTTCACTCGTACATAAAATTTGCGTTATTTGTATAATCTACGTGAGGTTCGTTGTAAAGTAAGTCGTTTATGTACAAAGAGTATGTAGCATATGAGCCGTTTATCAAATGTTTAAGTGTTTATGCAGTTTTGTTTAATTAATTTAAATTGCATATCTGTCAATTATCAAACATTCTGATTGTTCCACACTTAGTATGGATAGATACACTTTTAAGTTTATAGACTTATTTATTTAACGTAACATCACACCTGTAATCCTCGAAGGGGTAGGCGGAGGAGTGTAGTACACCCCCACGTTTCAACAGTTACGTTTAAGTCCCACAATGGAATAGGTGGTGAGCCTATTGCCATACACCGAACACATACCCACACTCCGAGTAATTACTAGAAATTCTAAATTAGAAAAATCCAATAGTACCCGACGCGGTATTTGAACCCAGGACCTCCCGATCGGCAGTCGCGTTTGCAACCACTCGACAAACGACGCAGTCAACTTATGTATTTAAGCACTCTCTTCCACCCACAGGTAAACGAAATTACCTACGTTCATCCGTCACGAATTCTGAGCAAGTAAGTAGCAAGATTTAGTTTTAAAATGCGTGTTTAAACATATTGTGACTATGAACGTAATGCAATATACTCCATTATATTTCATCGCTCGACAAAATGTGTAAGCTTTGACAGTAGACACAACTCACAAGTGTATAATTATGTGGACAAATGTTAGTAAAATTATCCGTACGTGTACATTTGTATCTTTCTTAAGATTAGTTTACTGGCCATTTTGTTCGCGCGGTCCATAACAAAGAATATTTACCGAGGAAGAAGTACATATATATTTAAAAGTTTTAATATCTATAAAAGCAGAATGATTCTAACTTATAAAACGGTTACAGAGACTTGTATTATAGTAAAAAAAAAGGAAAAACTTAAACATTTTAGAAGTTAAAGTTAGGAAAGTGTTTTCTAGAATGAAAACAGTAAATATCACTGTTCGTCTTATAGACTATCAGAAAATATAATTTCGTATAAATTTAGGTATTTTTCTTTGCATTGGAGATGGACAAACATCCACTTGTTAACATATTAACTCGCATTGATCATATTAGTAATATTATAATGATTAGTATATATATATATTTTTTAAACCCTTTACAATTCCACTGTTGGAATACGGGTCTCCTCTCATTATAGAGGGTTAAGGCCATAGTCTGCCACGCTGGCCAAGTGCGGGTTGGCAGACTTCACACACCTTAGAAAATATTTTT
>DWDT01003390.1:0-12362 GCA_018245595.1 Microceris scylla | reverse complement strand
GATATCGCTCTCAGAGTCACGGAACCCAACAGGTGGGTGTGAAACCCCGGGACACTTAGTATGTTTTATGTCAAACGCGAATCAACAGGTAATCAGTCCGGATGTTAATTGATCGATATATCTCGTGCACATAATTAAATGTATAATTAATTTTTAATTCAACATTAATAAAAAATATTCTTATCGACATTTATAGGTGGATGTTAAGTAAATGTATTTCAAATTCAATTATGTTTATAAAGTATATCAATACATATACACTTAATGGACGTGATACTCTATCATAATTACATTCGTTCATAAACACCGAGTGTCTCTCAAGGTGTAAGTAGGTAGAAAGGAGCAAGTGGAAAAAAACTCCCAATTCAAATGAAAAATTAAGTCTCTATATATTGTTTAATTTATACCTCATGTTTGTATATAGACGTTGAAAAATTACATTTTAATTTTCTAGCCATATTTTCGCGGTACTTGTTTTAAATTTGTATCTATATCTAAGTAGTACTCCCTATAAGGGTAGCAGAATACGGAGATGAAAGATCCATGACTCAATAATAATAATTTCAATACTTAAAAATCTTTAGGGAAGAACGTGAAGAGAAATCTTTACGTATGAATATATAGACGCTGGATACCTATATGTTAATAGGCAATAAAAAGGATGTATGTAATTATCTGGAAAGTGAGCAATTGTCACCACGAGGCGCCAATTTGACTTTCAATTGAGGGGTTAACGAGACTCCGGCCGAGAATTGAATCCCACTTCAGAATCCACTTCTTTTACTTGTTTTAAACAATGGTCAAAGTGCAGAAGCTGATTTAAAACATAACATTACGCCTCTATCTCCTTGAAGGGTAGGTACAAGAATGTTCTGCGTCTCATTGAATAGAAGGTTAGCCTATTGCCATACCCTAGGCACAAATTCAGATTCCCATCTACTACTAGGAATTTCAAAGTAGAAACCCAATGATGCACCACGCAATTTGGCGTTCCCAGGACTTCTTGTTCAGCAGTCCCACTTGCAACTACAAGAGCAACGAGACCGAGTCAATTTTTGTCAATATATATTTCTATGAAATTTCTATTTCTATGAAAAGTCTATTTGCAGAGATGTTTAGATATATCCACTTATTTTATTATTGTAGATGACTGACAGTACGAATGAATAGGATGAACGAATGAATAGAATGACTGAGAGGCGGTGACTCGTCGTGATGTCCGGAAGTACTCACTGACCTGTGACATCTGAACTTCTAAAGTGATTATTACTTTTTCTGCTAATATATCTCATTCGAGTAATCACTGTGAGGCGATTCTGTTTTGCGAAGTGGTTGTCTCGTTGGTCGAGTGGTTGCAAAGCGCGACTGCTGATCGAGAAGTCTTGGGTTCGAAGCCCCGGTCGGGTGCTATTGAATTTTGTAACTTGGAGTTTCCAAATTAGATTTTCTAAGTTATATGTTCTAATATAAATTTCTAACATTGACTTGGAGTCTGGATTTGTACCCGGTACCATACGGTAATACAATTATCTACACATATATAATGAAGTTCAAGGAACCAAAGGAAAAAAAATATTATAGGTATAATAGGTACTTTAATATTAAAGTATGACAATAACATAAAGGTAGCATCACACCTGTATTTCCCGGAAGGGGTAGGCAGAGGACTATAGTACTCCCACGTTTCAGTTGTCATTTTATATGTCCAATCGATGGGGATTTACATCTCACATGGAATAGAATCATAAGGGACATACCAATAAGGCGGAGTGCCCCTCCCCCCTCCCCCACTAAGTTCATCATCATCATCATCATCAGCCTACTCCCGTCCACTGATGGACATAGGCATCTCCAATAGCACGCCACTGAGCTCGATCTTCAGCTCTTCGCAACCAATCACCGCCAGCCACTAAGTTACCAATAAGTAAATAAATAATTCATTGTATGTATATGTGAACCTTATGCAATACACGTACACTAACATGTATGCACTTTGTCTATCTCTACTACACTAACACACTCCTATATGCACAATGTCCGCAGAATGCAGGCCGATCACATTGTGTGTCGCTGTAGTATGAATACGGGCAGCCAGTAATATTACATGCCGTCTCTTTGTTCAGATAACGACGTTATTCAATGTCCGCGGAAAATGTATGTAGTCTGATTGCCTTTGTAAACTACTGCCGTGATTCGTCGAAATGTTTTGCGTAGAATGTCTAAACCACTAGACTTGAACTGGCATTACACTTTTTTTATTCGTAACATAAAACGTAACATCACGCCTATTATCCCCGAAAGGGTAGGCAGAGAAGGGTAGTACACTCCCACGTTTCACCAGTTACGTTTAAGTCCCATGGATAGGTGGTGAGCCTATTGCAATACACCGGGTACAATTTCAGATTCCGAGTCGCTACTCGAAAAATCCAATAGCACCCGACCCGGGATTTGGACCCAGGACCTCCCGATCGGCAGTCGCGGTTACAACTACTCGACCAACGAGACAGTCTTTTTCATTCGTTTCGTCGAGTTTTTCCATTCATTATAGTATTTGTTAGTTTTAAACATTCGGTAATATTAATGTTTTGCTGAATATCTAAACTACAAGAGTGTAACGGGTATACACTTTTAAATATTAATTACAATATGGAGTTAGATATTAAATAATTTTAATTTGCAGATATTTAAATAATGCAAGCTATAAATCAGAAAACTCGTTGCAACGGACTTTATCATAGTATTCGCGTGCTTTTAATTTAAAAAAATAAAACAAGTGGATTGAAACAATGTATATGAAAATTAATTTTAGTTGCTCTTTAACACTTTCATTTATATCAATACAGTATGTTCATTTGCTCATTCTACAGAGAAACTCGCTATCGGATTTGATAAAAAATATGTAAATAAATATAATTGAACTTAATTTAAATTTATAGGCCAAGCTGCGTACTAGCAAATGTTACAATAAAAATTACATTCGATACCGTATCTAACCGTAACTAGAGTCGCCATGGATCTGTGTATGTTTCTGGGACATTCGCGCCAATTTCAAACAAAATAATGGATAATCCAACTAGTTTCCGTAACAGCTCTAATGTAAAGAGATTACGGTCATTTTTCTTTGTCTCATTCTTGCATACGAGTTTGTTTCTTTCTCTTCCAATAAAAAAATAAGATTGTTATTTTTTTAAAGTTATTAAATATCTTTAAAATATTTGCGATTGACGAAGAGACCGAACTGTCAAAGTACCTACCGATAATGAGAAACCTTATAAAAAAATCACGGCCAAATTTTCAAGTATTAACGAAAGCCTTAAGTTTATTTTATATAATAATCTCCTTTTAGCATTAGGTACCCCATATTTGATTAGGCCTTGTTTAATTGCACTGGTTAATAATTATAACCTCAAGAGTAACAGAAAGTCGTATTCTGGTTAGCCAGGTTAGGTTACACTTAATAAAAAAATTGTTTCAAAAAGCATCTTATAATCTTCCATACAAGTGTCGTTACATTACATTTAGAGAGATTTACATTTATTACATTTAGAATGGAATTATTCAGAATATATTTGTAGCAGTTCAGTCCCACATTGTCCATTTTATACGTTCAAATATGGACACTCTGCAGACAACACAGTTTGTAGCGGTCTAAAGAGCCGCTATTCTAAGGAATTGCATGACCCCCTGAGATTATTTTTATCTATTGCGATTCCACCCACGAAGGCCATTTTTATCTTTTACCTTCCTTTTTTTAGCGAGAACACGCTAATGCGATTGTACGGTCTCGTTATGAAATGCAATTTAAAAAACTCATTTCATTCGTATTAATACGAAAGCAGATGTTACATTAATAACAGGCTAAGGAAATATTGCGCTTTGCGCGCCGGTTCCGTAACGTTGGATCGCTCTTAATTATTATTCATAATTGATAGTTTATTATTATTAATAATAAACATTACTTATATTTATTTTATGTAATGGATAATAAATAAGACTAATTACAATAATCTGTAACACATGCATATTACTAACAACGTTTGTAACATATACATACATACATATATGTATTATTAACTGTCACACTTTTCCTTTGCTGTTCTTTATTTAAAATTAGCTAATTATTTTTTTGTAGGACAAAAGTGAATTTTATAATTGCATAGTCCTCAAAAATTACTTCAAGTGTTTTAAAATCTATTTACTATATAATTTCGACCGCTTTTCGTTTTGAAAATTCCACGTGATTATGATACTTACTGCCACGAAAGTAAATAGGACTAACGGACAATGCTCTTTCTCAGGGCTCAAACAATTTTATTATCTTAAATATCATTCAGATCAGCTCAAACCTATACAATCAGTATGGGTAACTTACATTTTGACATTATCTGGTAAGCAAACAGACCAGATTAAAGTGTTTACAAATGCATTTTAAATTTATAACTTATGGATAGCTCGTTCTCGACCAATTTCTGGATTTTTCCTATTCTTGCATAATTATGTCCATTTTGGACTCTTCTATTTGTTCACAATGTTCTCGCACCATCGCAAGATATAACAATCTAACCTACGGTTGCCTCTGGGTCGCTGAGATTGATACTGAACTTATATAGAGAAATTCCACCATAGTGATACGAATACACGTCTCTTAAATTGTACATGGAAACTACAATCAATGAACCCTTAAAGCCAACACCAAACTCTTAATCAAAACTCAGTAGAACTGACGCAAATACTATGCGCGAACTATATCGGTATTTTACCTTTAGCAACTCATGACATATCAAAGCTGTAGTTAAACACATAATTATGTCGATAGTAAAATTGCATATTTTACTAACACAAATAGTTTCTTTCTTTCTCCTTCTTGTAAATTTCAGGAACCCAAGCGCGACAGCACGAAACAGCGCTAGACGGTGCTGCAGAAACGATAAATCATTAACAAAGTAGCAAGCCGTTTATACCACCACCATATCGTACATGTGATATGTTAATACTGATATTTCTCGTAATGCATTGCCCCGACACACGGATATAAAGAATGTACGATACTACTTCGATATCAGTTCATTAAGAACAGAGTTATGAATGTTGAAGGGAATGAGTGGAAGACAATTATCATCAACCTATTTCAGTTCACTGCTGGACATAGGCCTCCCCCAATGAGTGTCATTGCGCCTTGCCCTCGGCTTGCCGCATCCAGCCTCTACCTGCAGCCTTTCGCAGATCGTCATCCCACCGGGCCGGAGGTCGTCCTACGCTAAATAATGACCTAATTACACATATAACAAAAACAATTGGACATATTAGACATTGCACTACGATACTCTTCGATACTCTTCGATAGGTCTAGGTCACGCTGGTTAGAAACGCAATTTTAACTTGCAGTCGGGTCTGGTGAAGTACTTCCACATTGCTTTGATTGGAGGAATGCATATGTCCTTATATCATCACTTGGTCTAATGACAAAGGAATACTTTGTTAGTACCTAATATTATGTGAATCCGCGCTGAATACTTGAAATTAAAAAACTTCGACTTACATTAACTCAGTTCAATTTGTCAACAAGCGAACTTGCTTCAAACCTAATTTGCATAATAAAGCTAATAAAGATAATCATGTTCATGTTAAAATAATATGCGTATTCAGTTCTAACCTGCATCACATATGTACACATTTGCTTTATTACGAGTAATTTTACGAGCAAACCCTTAATGAAATAACAAACGATCAGTAAACGATGCAAACAGATGAATGTATTAGCATCGACAACATTTGCTAATGATGTTATAAAATATATCTATGTTCAGTTTTATGTTAAGTTTTATTTGCAACTTAAGGTGCGTGCACACTGTCGATCTGACACACGATACCGTTCTACTGCGGTGTAGAATAGAAAAATTATATGCCGCAGGTTCTAGCGGCATAAAAATAACAAGTATGTTTGCATGCTAACAAAGACTCAACTACAGTCATGTGGCTTACACTGTATCATATTTTTACAATAATACGAGAATTTTATATATAAGATTAGAAGGATATGATACAGTATCTCTAATTAATTGTGTTTAATGTCCAGCTGTGATCTAACACAGGCTGATGATAATAATAAAAAATAATAATATCTCTGAACAACTTAGTTTTTTTTTCTTTTAATTAAGGCTAGATATGGACTTTGGTAACGTAAATATATATGTACTTACAATTATCAATATATATTTATAAAGATAATTTTACACCTGCTCACGAAACATACACGTGCACATATGACAAATATTTAAAGCAAAACAATCGAACCGCAACGATTTATTATTATTAAAAAGTTTTTACTCTATATTTTCAAAAAACCAATTTAACGTAGAGTTTCAAGACGGGCTGTGCGAAACGGCCTTTACATGAACAAATCAACTGCCTCTTTATTACATAAACATTTTCCATTTATAGGCAAAACGTGGACGGTTTTATGCACAGTTTAAAGTATCTTAATTCATAATAAGATAATTCTAGAATGTATATTTAATATCGGTAAAACTGTTGTTTAGTTCATTAGGTCCACCTGTTTGCTTAATGATCTAAAAACATTATAAAACCATGGTCTTAATGAACTTTACATAGGATTAACTGATAGAAGACCCTAGAGATCTGGCCGACCTGTTAAAGGGACCTACTTTGAGGTGTACACACCTATACATATACATTATACTTTTACACATATACATACATACACACAAAGATATACATTAGAATTTAACAATAATATTATACTGTTTAATAATAATTACATACCAACGATAAAGGAAAACATCGTGAGTAAACCTGCTCTACTTAGAATTTATAATAAATAAAAAAATCTAAGGTGTGTGAAGTCTGCCAACCCGCACTTGGTTAGCGTGGCAGACTATAGCCCTAGTCCTCTCATTATGAAAGACCCATGTTTCAACAGTGGAATGATAAAAGTGTCGGAACGAAATAGATTAAACTATATTAATTCTTATGTATGATACATTGGTCACCGTCCTGGTATATTGCGAAGGTACTTATACGGGGTTCGATTCTCGACCGGACGCATATTTATATGATTAATTATCTTCCTGTAGGTGTCGGTTGTTGCAAGTACATATTATCACATGATAAATGAGTATATATATATAAACTTCGATATCTATGCTACTAATTATATTTTAGAGCGTACTTCAATAATTTTAATTATTTCATTACAAGTTTCCTGGACAACAGGACACATTAGTTATAAGACAGCTGGTGGCGACTGTCATGATTCTAACTTAGGGTATACTGAGCATATACTGCGCTCACGGAAACCGGAAGTCCACAACAATGTATGTGCCATATACATTCTCCATTTATTACAACATTATTTAAAACAACGGCTAGTCTTTTTCCCTCCCCTGTGTTTGGGGGTGTGCGGTGTGGGGTCTCCTTCGATGTCTCTTACCTGTGAGATGAAAATTTTGAATTTGTTTGACGTAAAAGAAAACCTGATAGAGGAGATAGCCTCATTAAAGTCAATAACGTAAGATAACATAAGGCATGTATTTCAAGGCGCAGGTAGAATGATGCATTTCCATTTGTCAACAGTAGGTACGACAAATGGAATACCGATTAGCCTATTTCATTGCGCTGTCACAAATCTAGATTCTATGTAACTACATATATAGGTACTAGGAATTTCAAATCAGAATAAACCAACAATACTCTGCTCGACGCGGGAGTCGAACCCAGGACGTCTTCCTCAAAAGTCGCGTTTGCAACCACAACACCAACGAGGTAGTCAAAAGACACATATAGACAATAATGCTGGTTTATGATACAACGACAAACTATATTTTGAACTCGTATTTGCAATTGACCCCTGGGTCAGTACTGTTCAACACTTTTAATATTATTTATGGTCCAGCTGGTGCTAAGTTGTCAAGATTCTTATTAAGTAACAAATGGCTAACAGAATACAATAAACGATCTCATTATTATTATGTCGTCACGGCAGGTCCTCAATGTGATAGGCAGAGCACCGAATGCCAAATATTTCTATCGTTATACATACATAATTGTATGTTCATATTATTATTAATGAATGTAGAAGAAATACGTCAGATATGTAAATATATAAAAACTAAGAAATTTGCGACACATTATATTATAAAATAAATGTATGTCTGTATATTGGATATTCTTTGCCTAGTAATCGTCACTGTCAACTGCAGTCATTGCCGAATAAAATATTTGGCGCCAAACAATGTATGTATATTGGCGCGAAAATGTGACATTATTTTTCTAAAGGTACTAAGTCCTATATTTAAATAATTTCAGCATTCAGCATTTCATATATTTCCTCTTTTTCATGTAATACAGTTATCTTTTTTTAGTAGGTTCAAAGAAATACGGCGGAGATGTTATGTATTATAGTTACATTTTGATTTAAATTATGTTATTTTATTTGGTTTGCTTTAACTCTCTTACTATTCCACTTATGGTTTTACCGTTTTTTCTTGTTTCAATTTCTCATTCAAATAAAATTTCATTTTGTGGTTACTTAAGCTGCCATATATGACTGAATATGTCAGTTTATGAACGATCTTGTTACATAATGTTCGTTTGTCTCAATAAACATAAGAAAGATTTATGAAACGATGTATGATTTATGATACTATAGATACTGTACATTTATGATACTCATTCATTCTTATATTTTACCTGGTAAACAGGCAAAATAGCCCTTGTTTACTGGTCACCGTCGAGTACAAACATATGTAATACCCGAAAAGTATTCACAGTGCTTTCTTTTTATAAAAAGGAACAGTTAACACACTTTAACGTTCTTCCTAAAACTAACACTAACATAACATCACGCCTGTATTTCCTCATATGACCAGGTATGTAACGAAGCCTGAAAAATACTTAAATGAAAAATAATAAAACTGACAGCACAGTAAATTCATACACATTTCACTTAAACACATCAACCTATTCTGTATCAAAGTAATTAAAACTGGCAGATTACAGCGCACAAGATTATAAAGCGCCCGAAAACCCATCATGATGGTAATTATATTCTGCCGAAACGTCGTATATCAGGTAAACGAGCCCGCCGTGACAGAGGAGTAACCGTTTAAATTTCACTCAGTGACGCGAAGCATGCCGCCCGCCCGCAAGGCACAATTACTCAGACAAAGCATCTCTGTGTCGACTCCTTCCTGAAAACGAAACATCGCTAACGCAATTTGGCGCGTTCGAGGCTACCGGGAGACGATGAATTTGTTCCGAACCAACGATTATAAAGCAGTTATAATTTTCATCGGATGACGCAGCGTTTGAAAGTGTCGAGCTCGAGTTTGTTAACGGAACGTATTCGCAGAATTTTCGGGTTAAAATAATAAAAAATATATATGTAGGTATATTTATATGAACTGTAGTGGAGATCGGAAATTGGTATATTTATTATGAGACGACATCCAATCTAATGGATCGTAATCTTAAGTCAGGTGAAAATGTTTAAATGAAATCAGCGGAGAACAAAAGATGTTACACATCTAGGCTGATGTGATGATGATGATTACATCAATTCTTCGTTTTATTGTTACACTCTACAAAAACATTATTTGAAGTTTTTTGTCTGCAGATCTTGCCTATAGTACATTGCCTGCTCATTGCACACCCGCCTTTAATAAGCCTCGTATCGCTACCCGGCTAGTATTTCAGAGAGGCTTAATATTCTTATCATCACCAGCCTTTCTCAGTCCACTGCTGGCCATAGGCCTCTCGCAATGAGCGTCATCGCGCCCTGTCCTCGGCTTGTCTTATTTATTTTTATTGTTATCATTTGTCATATCATAATACTCATTATTATTTTAACAGTATTCGATCGTGACATATATGGTCCAAAAGTAACATAGCTATAGATAACAAATCGTTTCAGACTAGACACGTATAACGAGATAAGTTTGCGCTCGGACGACACACGACATAGCCGTCGGGGGAGATACTTGTACGAGTAGGTACATCCTATTTATGTTGCACACAGAACACTAACATGATTCAGAGTAAGCACACTAGGCTTCTAAAATAATTAGTAATAATAATGATTATGTGCTTAGTTCCAAATGTTAAACATTTTAATGAATATAGTCCACATAATCCTTGTACGTAAATATTATCACCTAATTATATCTTGTGTACATCTCATAGTCCTAAATAATTCTTTATTATTTCATACTTCAACTCATAACTACCTCACTACTTATATTTAAAAATATTTTTTTAATTAAATTCTTGTTTGATGTCCTAATAAATAATATTATTTTCTGGACACAGACTAACTGTGCTCATGCCTTAAATATTTATTCCGGGTGAAATCGAATCTACCACGCTTGCCTCAACAGTTCAAACCACTGAACCAATAAGTGAATTCAAGATCAAGGCCGGGCTGATAATCCATGGCTTGGAGACACTAACGAAAAAACGAGTGAATTAAGCTGATAATTTACGTTTTATGTGATCTTGTATGTACGTATGGGGTGTAAGGGTCCAACCACCATCTCAGGAACCCAAGTCAACCTCACCTGCACGTGGTACACCCTGCTATTTCAGACGAGGCTCTGGCGACCGGCTGATTGCGGTATAGCGCAGCCTAAATAGGCGCGGCTAAATGCCCTGGCTGCCAACGGGCAGCAGCGTTTGCAGTGCAAAAAGCTGTGCCCTGCTATCTCCAACCCGCATGCCCGGCGTGGAGATTATGGGCATAAACCCTCTTTTGGGGAGGCCTATGTCCAGCAGTGGACTGAGATAGCCTGATGATGATGTTGATTTATAATCATGTGAAATATAACTTGTTATCAAAGGTATATATTTGAAATGAGTAATCTCATTATAAAATCATTTTCAGGTCGTTTTACGGGGTAGGCTGAGGGCACCATTTGCCTAATTTATGTACATACATATCTATAGGGGCTCGTTTTACATTCAGAATTATTATTCAATATCTATGTGTCATTAGTGCCATAGGTATAGGGAGGCCAGCAGCGGGACGCGTACCTGATACGGTGGCTGGCCGACGGGGGGTGTCTTGATGGTGTTCGCCGTCATGTAGCCGAAGACGGGAGAGCCCATTCCTACGGCCTTCTGTTCGCGAGACCATTTTCGGCTGCAATACATCACTCATTAGTAACACCGATTTTGGAATCACGAGAATGCAACGTGAAAGCGGATCGTTCCGTATACGGTACGTTTATCTAGGTACGTGTACATAATTATTTATCGACGACACTCGTAATTAATTAATTTAGTTAAAATATTTCGAGTGCAGAGGGTTAGGTAAGTGAGCACTGTAAGGTAGGGGAGAGAAGCAAGATAGATGAGGTAACCTCCAGGCCAGCAGCGCCGCCAGCGTGAGCGCGATGACCAGCGCCGCCGCCAGCGAGGCGCCCACGGCCACGCCCACCACCTCGCCGTCCACCTCGCACGCCGCGCCGTAGTAGCCCGCGCGGCACCTGCCGCCGCACCGCTCACTTTATACTTAACCTTAACGCGGCTCCTGCTCGCCTGCTCGCTCGCCACCACCGCGCACTTTCACGCACGCGTGCATTTTACGAACCGAATATTTTTGCGTTCTCTTTAAGAGCGTCAATATGTGACCTGCATTATGAGGGATCACCATATTATCGGTCGTTGTGGGCGCTTTTTAAATATTTTTTTAATCTATTAATTATTAATTTCAGGGAGTGAGCGATGCCCATCTTATCGTATAAAATGCTCCCATTTATGAAGTACAAATACGGTGCGATACATTATATATCGCGCGAATCAAGTGAACGAGATAATAAAAGTTCGTTAGCAACGACCTCCGGCGGCTACTCAAGACTTATGACAATCGAGTACAGAATGAAGAAAGGAAAAAGTAGAGAAGCGATTAGCGCGCTACCTGCAGTAGGGCTGTCCATTGTAGTAGCGGCACGTGCCGCGCTCCGAGCAGCGCGACGCGGCGCACGCGCGGCACTGCCGCCCCCCGCCGCCGCCCCCGCCGCCGCCCCCGCCGCCGCCCCCGCCGCCGCCCGCGTCCAGCGTGCCGTCCGGGCAAGCGCACCTGCCGGACAACGCACGCCACTGTTCAACCTAGCTCACCGAACACACTAGTGAATTCTAAGCGTAAAAAGTTACACACCCCAGCCCCCAATTTTTAAGCCCCCAGTAACAAATTTAAAATTACATAACATCACGCCTGTAATCCCCGAAGGGGTAGGCAAAACAGTGTAGTACACTCCAGTTTCACCAGTTACGTTTAAGTCCCACAATGGAATAGGTGGTGAGCCTATTGCCATCCACCGAGCACATATCCAGACTCTGAGCTTGAG
>DWDT01003389.1:0-12362 GCA_018245595.1 Microceris scylla | reverse complement strand
TTTTTTATTGAATTATTGCATTGTCATCGGTCCTTGAGACGTGTGCAAAGTTTCAAGTTGATCAGACATTTAGAAACTGGTGAAAATTGAGCTCAAAGATTCCGTCAGATACATACATACATAGGTACATACATACATACAACCCAAGCTAATATCAGCGTTTTAATAACAATTACTTTCTACGAAATAACAATAAATAACAATTACCTACTATCCATACCAGTTCATACTACAATATATACTTACTAGTACTTACTAATATTATAAATGCGAAAGTAACTCTCTTTGCGTGTCTGCCTCTGTCTGTGGTGTCATCACGGCGAAACCGCTGAACCGATTGTGATGAAATTTCGTACAGAAGAATTTCATTGTTTCACAAAAAGCTCGCCGGAAATGGACTTCCTGAACGCTTACATGGCGTGCGCTGGCTCAAACATTGTCCTTTAAAAGCCTAGTAAAAAGTCCGCCATGGTATCTACATGCATGTACATACATATATCGGCCGCGGGGTGCTCACGTGAGCGGCGGACGAGCCGCGTGGTGTTCGGGGGCGGTTTGGTTAGGTATATTGAAAGTTCACGAGGAGGATCTATAACAGCTAAGCTCTAAAATCAATTCTTATACTTTAAAAATTGTTAAGTAACCACTACATACTTTAGATGCATTTTTTCATGTGATAACATGAATCCTTAAGAAATGAAAGACATAATTTCAGTTGGATATTTTTTGTCTTACATCATTAAAGTTGGTCAAGTCGTTGAACAGATATTATTTAAATATAAACATTTAATTTGGAAGTTATCATCATGAGTATAAAAATTCTATACACGTACCGTGTCCACGAACTTTATGTGGTAGATCAAATTCCACGCGAGCGAATCCGCGGGCAAAAGCTAGTCATTTATACAAATGAAATACTTTGGAAACGTTTGGACAAAACATATCGTATATTTCAAATGATCTTACACTTTTATTACGGACAGACTGCCATTTATCTATACTGTGGCAAACAATCACAGGACAACTCCGCTCAGCATTAATTATATTATTTAAGTTAAAATTTGCATCTAATTGCATGTTTGACTTTGTTAGTGTCAGTTGGAAAGTTAATTGATGTATTTTGTCGATACTGTTATATTTCTTCTCCCAGTGATATGAACATTTCTCATACTTAACTTGCAAGCGCGACAGTTAAGGGAGACTCTGGTTTCGATTCACTTGCCCGCTATTTCGGGTTTCTGCTCGGTACTCGGCGTATGGACCTAAGACTCCCTGTTTTACAGGACGTAGGATATAACTGGTAAATCATGCAAGTGTATACACACCTCTGGCTACCTTTAATACAGGCGTGATGATATATATGTATATACGATACTTAAAGAAAATAAATCTCTAATCACAAAATAGCACTTAGGTAATAGTTTTTTAAAAGCAATCGTTTTTTAAAACAATATATTTATATTTTAAAAACAATGTTTTTTTTTTTACAAAATTTCGCAAATACTAGGTACCGTTCCGCTCAGCGTCACCACCATCCAGGTTTTATTTTTAGGTGGATTAGGTACAAATTCACCTCAGACGATTATTATGCGCCAAGCACAATTTATTCTAGCTCCAAAGACCATAGAAATCTTGCCTATTCGCCGCGGGCTAATAATTACTGTGTGAATAGAAGGGTCTTTAGGCCCCGAGCGATGCCGCCAGCACTTCGCCTTTACGAATTCTACAATGTTCATAAAAACGATTCCTTTGAGTTAAAGCATACCGCGTGGGGTATGCACGCAGATCGAAATTCGACGTATTCCTTTCAAGTAGTTAAATTCTTTAGTTTGTACCGCGCAGGTTTATATATATGTACATGTTAATTGACAAACTATTGTTTATTGTTATTATTATTGTTATATCTTCACGCCACGGGGTAGGAAGAGGGCACAGAATACTAAATATATCTAACTCACAGCCGTGATGTGTTTCTTTTTCATTCATACATCTATACATGCGTCCAGTTATTATACGTGAACAGTTGGTATACTGCGGGCGCAGTAATTGTCGTCTCTATTTTATTCACTTAATCATTAAAAAATATATAGAATAACTTAGAGCAAAATGTGATACTGCTGGCAGTTAATAACACCTAACGTGTGGTTAGGTATACATATATGTGTATATATCTATATATTAATTATAATAATTTCAAAATTTTCTAATTTGGTTTTCTAGTAGTGGTTCGGAGTCTGGACATGTGCCCGATGCTCACCACCTATTCCATAGTGGGACGTAAACGGAACCGGTGAAACATGGCAGTGTTCTGCATTCCTCTGCCTACCTCTTCGGGGATTACAGGCGTGAAGTTACGTTTTTGTAAAATTAATATGTGAAGCAAAATCTTTGGACTCTTTTTACTAAAATTGTGCACACGGAGGAGTATGAAATTTGGCACACTTGTAGTTTACATACAGAAGGTATGCAGAATGCTAAATTGTATGTGTAATATAATAATAATAATAATAACAGTCTTTAATCTAATTTATCATCAATAATAATTTGTCTAATATGTATTACAAATACGTCAAATTGAATTAAATAAACCATTTTTCATTTACGTTCCCTTCGTCAATGTCACACTTGAGATGGTTTGTTGTCAATAAGTAGCATAGAGAAAAGATTTATACATACCTATAAGCGTAGTCTTTGACATCAGAACCTATACAACGCTGAAACTGATTTTTTTATGATTTACGATCAAATTTTGAACGGTATTCGCCACTAGTACTAAAAATAAATTATTATTTACGGTTTTTAAGGCGTATAATATATTTTATAATTGATAAAAGGTTGAAATACTACGCCCTTATATCTGCTTCTTACGGAAAATACAGGCGCTGACGTAATTTTTTAGATAGGTATGTATATTTTAAAGTTATGTCTCACCGCAAAGACCAGTCACTGAGCAGTAACTCTAAACAGTAAATTGGAACATTCTCACAACGAATTATCGGTTCTTATACGTAATAAAGAAACACAAGCGTTACGGCTTGGTGGCAGAAATTTGGTGACATAATCAGTTCTGTCTCCATGTTTCTGCCACAAAGCCATAACCATATTCAGTTCCGGTTATGAGAAGTCTTCCACCTTGCTTAAGCGCCTTTAATTTCGCTACGTACATTTTTAAAATTCATATTTTACACTCCCTAAGTTACTAATTAAAATTCGAATAAGAGAGACAGTTGGCCGCGAGCGCCGCCACCGGCACCGCGGCGCTGATAAAACAGTCGCTACGACCTGGAGGCGTCCTCTCGCAAGAATATTGCAATGGTTATTTGCAAAAATATTTATGTTATTATACGACCAACTGGATATTCTTGGCGCTTTTTATATTAAATCAAAAGAAATTCCTTTTTAACTAGTTTTAGTTCTGTGATTCCACGCGCAATGTTTTCAATGATGAATGACAAAATGAATCAGTTTATTCAGCGAAACATCTGGATTTGGCATTTAGGCACTTATAACATTTTAAAAAACTTAAGCAACGTCCATATCAGGTTTTTGCGAAAAGTTTTAATATGATCGTCTTTAATAATAACATAATTAAGTATAAATGTTATTATGCAAGCAAGAAAGAAACATCTGAAAGTCTGGAATCTAACATGCGAGGGGCCTTAGAATCATTAGGGCAAATATTTTTTTTTTGTTATAATAAGTTTATATAAGAACAATAAATTACGTACGGATAAAATATCTCGAATATCAACCCTCGGGCTCTGGAGAACTCCTGCATGAATGCCGCAAGCGATTAATAAAAATTTGAATAGAAGTGCCGGTGAGCCGCGGACGGAGCCATGGGCACTGTCCGAAGACTGATAAAAAATAACTATGTATTTCACACAAGCTGAGCTAAGCCCTTCGGCAAGGCGGGATGACGATCTTCAAAAGGCTGCAAGCAGAAACTGTATGCGCCAAGCAGAGGACAGGGCGCCATGGCACTCATTGGGGCCTGTGTGCTACTGTGGTCTGAAATAAACTCATCATGCTGATGATACCCGCTAGTATATAATGTATACCGAGCATGTTAAAAGAGTCAAACGGTAATGCACCTTTTAATTTAAATGTTAAAAATTAATTTAATGTTATCTAGAGTTAGACGAACACTGAAGTATTCCGGGTTAATCCAGGGCGCATTTATAAACATTGGGAGTTAGTTAACTGATATAGAAACCCCCATGCAAGCTTAGTGGAGTCTGCGTGAATATTTTAACTGAGCTAGTAACTTTTATGTGTAAGCTTACACATCTGAATGTGGAAGAACATGTATGGGAGGATCCCTCAGGATTGGGTGATAGGTATTATCATATTCAGCTCATTGTATTTTGTGAAGAGGGAGCAGAGGTACTCGTATGCAGCAAACGTTCTGAGGCAGTATAAGTTTAAAGTTTAGTTGGAAAATTGTTTAAACAATAAAGAAGTATTTATTTATGATTCGTTGCGAAATCCGCGCTTGATAATCTTAGATTCTGTCTTTACTGACATAATAATATCATTAAATGTAATAATTACTGCTTAATAATGTTATTATCACTGCTTAAAGCAGTGGTTAAGAATTCAGGCCCTCACTCCGGGGGTGCCGGGTTCAAACCCATGGCGCGCACCTCTTTAAAAAAAGTGCGTTTTAAGGTTAAATATCACTTGCTAACGGTGAAGGAAAACATGGTGAGGAAACCTGCATACCTTAGAAATTTATATAAAAAAAAAATTCTAAAGGTGTGTGAAGTCTGCCAACCCGCACTTGGCCAGCGTGGTAGATTATGGTCTTAAACCCTCTCAATATGAGAGGAGACCCGTATTCCAACAGTGGAATTATAATGGGTTGAAAAAAAAAATGTTATTATGCCTTATATTAGTTATACATGCTTTTAAGGGCAGTATAATAGATACGAAATTGGATTAAAGCCCAGCGCTGGGATAGAGCCAAGTGATGCAGCATTCTAAACATCAAGTTAAACAAACGATTCTATCAGATCGAACCTTTAATCTATATTACGATGATTGTATGGTGTACAGTTTGTTCGACTGGTGAAATGTGGGAAGGTACTACACTCCTCTGCCTACGCCTTCGGGGATTACAGGTGTGATGTTAGGTTTTTTTATGTTATAGCTTTTTCAATACATGTTTCGTTTGCTTACTAAACACTCGTATATACATACATATGTGTATACATGTGCATTGAAAATCAATTTTGTCCAAAACTCGGTATGGGCTGCTAACGGTTTGTTAAGCGATTGGGCGAACGTAACAATATTATGAGACTCGCTCGACGGTATTAACAAATTTTAGTTATCTATATCACCCACATCGCGAAACTTGTTCAACCATCGCATAACTGATGACTGGGTTGCAATACGTAATTATGTTTCATTATTATTATTTGCATTTGAAGTAAAGTCTTCATCAGCTTTCGCCATTCCACTGCTGGACACAGGCCTTTCCTAAAGTGTCCGCAACACTTGTTCCTCCGCAGAGCTCATCCAGCCGTTACCACCAACGTTTTAAGGTAATATATTTCAAGCCGAGGACAGGGCGCGATGGCGCTCATTGGGGGAGGCCTATGTCCAGCAGCGGACTGAGACAGGCTGATGATGATGATGATGAAAATTCATAATGATTTAGAGAACGTTTATAATTATTTGGATCTGGGTCAATAAAAATATAGAATAAAATGTGTATAAAATAAATGTGTTTCATTTAACATACTTATTGTAACGGGTGCTCGTGAATTCGTTTGAATCGATAATTAAAAATTATACTTTGAAACTTCTTTAACTTTCCAATTAGAGCTTAACATCCAGACACACTCAGAGAAATATTGGCGTAACATAAAACCAACCACATTGGCTTAAAAGAGTCGATACTAATAAATAACACGAGAGAAAATTATATTTATATATAAATTCAGTCCATTTTCAATTATTTTATGCCGTGGGACGTATAAAATATCAGATGAAAAGTGAGACTACTACATTCCATTGCCTATTCGTTCGGGGAAAAGCAGGCGTGATCATGTGTTATGTTAAGGACAGTTTAATCAACATCTTAATGTATAAAATTGGTCTGCTTTGATTTTTTTTTGGTTGTATTAGAAAATTCGGCTAATTCAGTAAAGGATTGGCGGGTAAAGTGTAAACAAGTGATCCACAATATCCAGTCACAGTATAAACACGAACATAACATTGTGTAAATAACATCAAAAAATCTATGTATTAATGTATTTTTCCGTACCCATTAAAAGGTGTGCTACTTTCCTCATGATATATAATATATAGTATATTAATATGAAAAGATACTTAATGATATTATACGGGGATGGTAAACAAACATTGAAGGTGATATTTATTTCCTTTGGGAGTATTGGGAATTTCGCCTTTTATCGTCATGACGACAAGTTATTATTAACTCACTCTCCTACCTTTCCTATCGGGCAATTGTCTATTTTCGAAACCGGAGGAGGTTTCGACCCTTCTCCATAATTGGTTACCTGATACGTTAAGCCCACTTAACAGTAGTTTTTAAAATACTAAATCGTAGAGACAAGGCTTTACGACTTTGATATACAACGTCCTGGTTAGCGGGTCTTAGGAAGGACATAAATTTTCACCGTATGTCATCAGACCAGTAGAAAACTTTGTCCACAATTCATGCGTACGTTTTGCCGCTGACCATCTACATACATATTTTCATATTTTATTTTCATCATAATCATTCATTTTCAATTTGCATTATAGCCCGTGGCTGATGTAGAAATGTTGACTGAGGAATTTATGTTTAACGATAAGTTTGAAATCGTAGAGTTTCCGTCACGGCGTCACTCAGAACCTTGTTTTTCTTGTTTACTAAGGTTTCATGTTTTGTTGCCCAACGGGCATATTTATAGCAATACACAGAAGCGCAAAAAGCCCGCGGCATAGCGCCCGCGGCCGCCGACTGCGTTCAAACCTTAGCGAATAATGTCTCGAAAATTTCGAGAAATATAGACGGAGTTTATCCGAAGATAGTGCGTAGTTTAGTTTTTGATACAAAATACATAGAATATATAAATAATTAAAATACACATATGTATATTTATGTCACGCACACAGACATGCGCCTGTACACCTAGTTTTAAAACAAAGCTTTAATTATTGAGACAGATTTAGAGACATGATCATCAAGGTCCTCAAGAGCAACACATATGTAACTAACTTCTAGTAGGATAGTTAGTAATTAATAACTAATTGCACTCCATTAACATAAATGCTAATTGAATTAATGTAACTAACAGCCCCAATCGTGCAATCGTGTTAGCTATTTATAGTGCGTAGCAGAGTTTTTGACAACCTACACACACACGCATACAGACACATACACACTCAACACACAATATTTAAGCATGCTCACATTATGTTGTTATGTTTGTCATATTACTTGTTTTGTCTTCGACTCTTGGTCTCCATGTCTTTATTTTGATAACACTCATACCTAGCACCCACGAGACAGGCCTTGCGCGTAGTGTGCAAGCTAACAATAAAAAATTAATTAATTTAGACTTCTAAGAAACATGTTATGTCTATAAGTTTATCATTATTTGTTAATGTTGCAATTGTTAACATTAAACGGTTTGATTTATATATACGTTAATATTCGATGTGTTACATAGATATAACTGTGAACGAAATAAATCAGTTATTTATTTATTTACCTAGACTGACAGAACTAACTGCCACCGACAATCCTATTCAGACAGTCCTGTTCGAGGCTGATGGCACACAGGTAGAAGGCGGCGATAACCATTTTTTGCTGCAGTCTGTTATTTTCATGCACTTTACATAAAGAAAAACTGTACACGCTTCTAATTAATACATATTTGCTTGTATTCTTCTTGAGATCTTACAGGCAATATTAAGACTATTTCTGAATTTTCTTAACTCACCCTTAATTGTTTTGTAGGAAATTTAATTAATGACTGATAAAATACGTGCCAATGGTAACAGCGATTTCGGTTGCTCTTCGATTTGGCTAAGCTTTTTTCAACATAGAATTATATATACATATATATACCTAATACCCGTATAGACTTTTCAGTAAGCTTAATAACTCACACTACCTCAGATCTCAGTCAGTCAGAACCCGCCGGGTGTCGAGACGCCTCGTGTTCTTCGCATCACAGTCACCTTGTTGAGAAGAATTATTTAACATAACCATAGCTTTTGGCGCGACTTCGTCGATTGCAGCCCACAGCTATCAGTCAAGGTATCCAGAGGCGAAAGTTGACGTAAGTGACTCCTAATTATTTACTTGTAAAGAATACTTATTAATTTGTTTTGATATACTTTTGATTAATCTGTGCAAGTATTGTTTTGTTCTATGACTTTCACAAGATTCCTTATGTTTTGTTTTGCTGTAATAATTACGGTGTTTTATTCTCTGATTTTGATAATATATCTAATGGGGTCCTAGCACGGTCCTAGCACGGTCCTAGCACGGTCTTATATGGGATACCTTTAGGTTGCGTAGAGCTAAACTGCAACGAGGGTTTTATGGCGATGGTAATACCAGTTTATATACGGTTAGTTTCTAAGTTGTTCAACAAATCACCTCCAAAAGTTAGCTCCAAAACTCCAGTATTACAAAACGATAACCGCAAATACACAAGTACTTACGTTCACTACTCAGTACGGAACCCATGGCGCAATAAATCGACCCATTATAATTCCACTGTTGGAATATGGGTCTACTCTCATATTGAGAGGGTTAAGGCCATAGTCTGCCACGCTGGCCAAGTGCGGGTTGGCAGACTAGTTTTAAATGCCTCAAATGAATTGATTTGTTGAATATATTTACTTTGTATATGTACATTTAATATAATTTTTCTACTGTTTAATCGATATAATGATGTATGTTTAATCGATATAATTTTATTAATGATGATGACAATGAATGGATATAATTATGTATATATCACTGGCTCCTATGTATTTAAATTTAATTATCGGTTAAACTATCGGTTATTTGACTTTTAACTTTGGTTATTTGACTTTTAACTGGACATATTTCACCTATTTAAAAATACCAAATAAATGCATGGAAATAGTATTTAAAAAAACCCACAGATACTTTCTTAACATTGAGTCCTACAGAACGTATACAAAATTAAAATATTAAACGTAGAAGGAAGTGTATAATACGTTAGACGATAAATAACTAGTTATATAGATAATCAAAAGGTAACTGAAATATTTATAAAATTACATATAGTTGTAAGAATCTAATTCTAATACCCAAACTTATTAAATCTTGTACAGAAAAATATGCTTGGATTTAATCCTAGTATACATATGTACATATGTATATAAAATGAGTTGCATAGTCCGTATACTCATTCCGGTTAACTGGATTACTGCACTGCAATCATTTTTATCTAGATTTATGGCGTTCGGCGCTTCATGGAACTTGACATTGAATAACTGCTGTACATGCTATTATTCTACTACAGATGCATAGAAGAACGAGCTCTGATAGTTTTGTGGTTTGGGTTTCCAATCCAAGCATTTCGAGTTTAAAATCTGATTTTCACCTTTGACTTTAATTTATTGTCGTATTTAAGATTGAGCACCATCCTTCGACTTTTTAAAATTATTTCGATATTTCAGATTGATTATCATATACTGTAACGAAATTTATGGTAAAAGTAAAGAAAGCAAAATAACGGAATACGTAAAGTAACCAAAATATGGTAAAGAAACCTGACTGCCTTAGTTTTCCATGATGTTCTCTGAGGCGCATGTAATCTATTAACTGGTATTTAGCCAGCCTGGTCGAATATGGTGGCCCTTATCTCATTCTGAGTAACATTGAAATTATTGATGGTGATTTTATTGAAAATTAAAAGAATATTTTATAAGAATTTTTCTAGGGAAAAAGACTGAATGGTGTGACTCTATGGTGGAAAGGGGTCCTTCAATATCCTGTGTTTTATACGTAACAAAAACGCTATGATATTGCTAATGTAATAAGATTTTTGGGGTTTTTCAGATTTGATGTCCAGTTAAAGTAAGTATTTATATGTTTTCAAGTTTAACCAATTGACTTCTTTACATATCCTCCCATATATTCTCGGGAGACTTAACACAAAAACACTAAACATAATGTACATATGTCAGTATTAGTTCCAATGAAAACTTAAAAAGTGAAATCCATACTAAGACAAAAGCTTGATTGAAGCTGAATAATAAACAAGTTATAAACAGGTATAGCGGCAAAACAACAGCCTTTGAACCTCATCTCAGTGACGTAACAATGTGATCCCTATGTAATACGCTATGAAACTTTTAACGTGAAGATATCGACTAAACTTCCCCTGCTCATTCTGAATGCGGCGTTATGGGAAATCAATTCACCTTGAACCGTTCGGTTTGAAAACGTTCGCCAGTTTAGCGTTTACTGTAATAGGAATACCTTCATAAACTAACCCTATAGTCTCACGTCGGGTATATTGGACCCGAACAATTTTATTTTGGTTTTACCATACGACTTCGTAAAAGCTTGGGCTATTTTTAAGGAACGTGTTTGTATTACGATATACAGTATATCTTATATATCAAATTTTATACACGCTGCTGTGCTTATTGACACATGGGTAATTATATTGTCTTATGTAAATCGATGCTAATGTTGATGAACGCATATGCCGAGCGAAACCCAAATTTACCTATCTTGACCTAATAGGTTACGTTCTGACAGATGAGAGAGTTGGAAGTCTCCGAAAACCGCGTGCATGTATGAAGAGAGTGATGAACGTTAAAGAAGCAGGGAAGTTCTGTTAGGATAGACACATTTGGCATGCCAGGCTTTTTGCCTACCCCGTAAGGAACATGGTGTGATTATATAATAATAAAATCAAATTATGATTTTGTTAATAGAAATATCAGTAGGATGTGTATTATTCTTACCTTTATTTGTAAAACATTTATATAGCACGTAATAATTGTCATCAATATTTTAATCAGTAAATTGAACGTACTCTCTTAGGTGAAAATCCGAAAAAAGAATGTTATGACTTCATGAGATAAGTGTACTTACAGAATTCATCATTCAAAAGGAGAAAAATGACAGAAATTATACATAACCCATTTTGCTATAAAACAAATCATCCATGCATTTTGTTATAAAATAAATCATCATTAGAGTTTATTGACATTGCAACAGCTAGTTACAAAGTACATACAACGTCATATATTATATTCACGGATTGTTGCTAAACAGTAGGCACAAGACAAAGGATTTACGCAGTCGCTACTGATAAAAACAATTATTTTATTGTTCTGTTGACACAGATCTTTTGTCAGAGAGCGTTAGTGTATATTGGCCAACTGTTGGTAGGCAGAAAATTTTAATACGTGCAGGTTACCTTAAAATTATATTATGTTTTCATTGTCAAAATACCTGATATTCAGTTCATGGACTCCGAGAATAGAAGACAAATCAATCTCTATAGTATGACGGCTTTATAAATTATATATTTCTTAAAAAATCTATTTCTTTTAAATTGCGCAAAGGCCAATGTGTGTCTATTATAGTAGTTTATTTAAAGTACCTAGATGCACACAAATTTGTCGGGTCCTTCTGACCTCACCGAGTGTTCGACAGGTTAATGTAGGTAATGTTTTAAATATTCATTCTGGGTTGAATTCCTCACATAAACTTAATCGAGTGTTAGTGGAAAGAACTCTAGAAAACTAATATATCTTGATGGTCGTAAACATAAAATTGTCGGAATAGTATCTAATATAATCGTTAGTTACGACCTATATCAGTAGAGATAATTTCTCTTGAACTAAATTAAGGTTTTAAGAGAGTTACTTTATGTGGATTGTGGACATACAATTTGCTTATTTTCATTTAGCGAATTATATACAAAAGTGGTTGCACATTCACCATCTGATATGTATGAAATGTTCTAATTTCCACGTAACAATATTTCACCCCGTGTTTGAGAAATGAGAGTTTTGACGTCTGGCCGCTGACAATGCCGCAGACAAGGGTCATCGCGACCACTGCTGAAACAACTTTGTTTTGTCCAATTAACCGGCCACTTTAAATCGAGCCGTGAAGTCTCTTCAGACGACTCTCAGGAGGGATCACTCATTTTGGTGGTTCATAACCAGAATAAGCTAGTCGCTTGCCTTATAACGTTTAACAGGTTTGATGGTCCAATGTACATTTGACACTCGATCAAGGATAAACTTTACTTTACTTTACTGCGCTGGCTCAGCGACCCGAAGTGGATCTTGGCCTCCGACATCAAAGTACGCCATTCTTCCCTATTCTTTGC
>DWDT01003388.1:0-12364 GCA_018245595.1 Microceris scylla | reverse complement strand
AGCGTGGCAGACTATGGCCTTAACCCTCTTAATATGAGAGGAGACCCGTATTTCAACAGTGGAATTGTAATGGGTTGGAAAAAAAAATGGAGGGAATTTAAAAAGAAAAGCATTACTTGGGAATTATGAATGTAGAAGTACATCAGGTCTGTAGGTGTGGAGTGGAGATGTTTGGCATTCGGTATCCTCTGCTCACCTTATAAAGCACCCGGCGTTATGGTGTAATAACAAGAATAATATTTCTTTTACTGTTTTTATTGTTTTTCGTTCAGGTCCATAAATTTCTGTATATAGTATAATGGGTATGTACGTATTATATATTTAGTTAACATAATTGAATCATTTTAATAATAAAATCTTCATGCAACATAGAACAGTTCAAAAATATACAGCGAATGTAAGCAATTACGATATCAACAAGGGATTAAATTTGTAAATTATTTTATAACGACCCTATAACTTCCTGCGGAGGTTGCACGAGGGTGAAGCCAGATCATTACAATAATTCAAACAAGTTCAAAGTTTGCAGCCAGCTGTGTTGTGGTTTGGCTGCGGCGATATGTTTGTAGCTAATGTGTTCTACTGTGACCGATGATAAGATGAACGATGATATCGCTCAACAATGTGGCTGGTTGGTCCAGTGGTTAGCGGCCCTGACTATTGAGCTAGTTATAGGTTCGATTCTTATCCAGGACAAATATTTGTGTGCAAATGTATATTTTTATGTGCAAATGTAGTCATTCATCTGTTTGTCATAAAACAGAGTCTATCTATATTGGGACAAAAGGACTATGTGTGGAGATGTCCCAAGATGTCTGTCTCTTTGTAAGCCCACAACGCATTGGTATCTCCCCCGGCGTTGCATGTGTCCATCGGCGATGGTGACTACTTAACTTCAGATGGCTTGTCTGCCTGTTTATTGAGCAAAATATTTTAAAAAAGACATTTATTAATTACTGATGTTTTTTGTTTCTTTTACTAGCCTCTCGCTAACGGTGAGGCAGGTAAGATAATTTGTAGGAATGTTAATCTTAATTAAATATGCGTCGGTCGTGTGGAAGGTCCATTGTGCGGGCGTCGTCAACAATGCCAGATCCGTGCGGTGCGGTTTCGCTGAGTTGGGACTTTGTGTGCTATTAATTTTACGTTTTTGTTCTTTCACAATCACATGTTCCTTTTTTGTTAACACCCGCTTTTGTTTCTTATGCTATGCTATGTTTCTGAGTAAGATAGCGTATGGGCATAGAGCTGTAATAGAGCTAAGAATTGATTGGAAGCTTATTGTTCAGTGATTGGTGTGATATTACAAATAGTGCTGTGTAAAAAAACGAATACGTTCTTATCTACTTAGAGAGGCACTTTAAGATGAAGATGATATATTAATCATTATCAGGTTCCTTGCGGTGTAGGCAGAGAACACCGACTGCCAAATATCTCTATCTTTAAGACTTGTCGTGCTTCGTTCATCGTTCATGTTCGTCACTCTCTTTATGTATGCACATCGATTTCGGAGACTTCCATCTCCCCATCAGTTAGAAAATAATATAAAACAAAATTAAACTCTGAAGTCAAAATTATTAACGACTTTATTATATACATCTCTCATTGATTCTATAGTACTTCGGTGTCAAAACTATGACATGATAACTAGTGTATTGCAGTTATATGTCTGTTTACGTTATCGGCAGCCAACATACTTCAAGTTCACGAATATTTCTAAGTATTAAAACATAACAATACGGCCACGGCTTCATATCCCTCAAGAGGTAGGTAGAGAAGCTTAGTACTTCCACATTTCACGTAATAGAGAGTGAACTTAAATATATGTATGTAATAAATTCTGTTTTTCCTTCTAGCGTCACCGTTCACAAAGGGAGAAAAAGTACAACGTAATATATTATACGCGAAGTAATTTAAATAGCAACACGTTTTTCATTTTAGTACTGTATTCCGGCTGACCATTACACCGGCCAATCATTAGTCCGTGTAATCGAGTCAAGGTGTGTTTGAACTTACACCGAGTGGAATAGATATGATACTTTTGCCAACGTGCCCTTCAAATACCCTCTTGAAAATAATCTTAACAGTACTGAAACTAGTGTAAATAGTGTCTGTAAACTGTGCGATTCATTGAAAATTTCAATGCAATTATCGTAATATATATACCATATACGCATATTAGATTCGGACGAAGATAAAATCTTCAGTATATTAACAAATATGTTTTTTTTAGATGTAGAAACAGGCTCGCGGTTTGCTGAAATCTCACCTGATGAAAAGCGAGATGTAGCACGCTTGCCTAGAAAGTGCCTATTTACTTTTGTTTTAAATAATTCCAGGTTACACTATTCGGGAAAGATGGACGCCGGCAGAGAGTTCCACTCTGGCAGTTTCTAGTTTTTTTTTTTTGTTATGTTGATTATTAAGTGTTCAACAAAGCTCAAAGAGATCAACCAAAGAATAAGTATTATCACAGTGCTGCATATTTTTATGGTTTGATAAACTCGATTGGATTAGGGTGGAATATTCGTATAGGGATTCGTCAGATTTATGTCGCAAATGTCACAGTTGGTTGCAATAAACACTTCGAACTGGCCGCACTTATATTTTATTTTTCGTCATGCTGTTTACGCAACATTGAACCTTAATACGCACACAATAAAGAACACAGTTGTTAAACGCATCATAGCAATCTCTGGCCAAACTGGGCACCAAGATATGTTCCGAATATCTGATTCTATTTAGCTGCGTACTTTTTATACTTCGTTCTATACAGTAGTGTTTCATATTGCCACGGTTTGTTTTTGAATGATAATAGACTAATAGGCTCACATACATAGAACGTAACATAACTCGTGAAAAGTGAGAGTACTACTCTGCATTTCCTTACTGGGAAATACAGGCGTGATGTTATGTTAACTTGTTTTTAAATTTAGCTCTTTGTTTTCAATTGTGGTAATTATTGTACGAAAAATACTTTCATCTTCGGGCTGCTTACCAACATATTATAAGCGATTGCTCCCCTTAATGCGTTAACATTATAAAAATAGCAAAAAGTCTTAATGTCAAAAGATTACAAAGTACTTGCTACATTGGTGAAGGAAAATATTGTAAGGAGATTGTCATAAGCTGTTCTGTGTAACTTTCTCTATGGTATGGAAAGTCAGCCAAGCCACATTTGATCACTACCATGTTTTCAGTCTCTATGGTATGGAAAGTCAACCCACATTTGACCACCATGTTCTTTTCTACCTTGAACCAAGACCTTCACTTTTTCTATTAGGAGAGGAAACCTACATATATCTAACAGCGGAAAAAAAAGTTGGTCTATATGGATAGAACTGTCATTTACACGATAGTTCTACTTTTAAGCGTTTATAAATATAGAGATAAGATTGCCAAATGCAAGTTATAAGTGCCTCTGTCGCGACAGGTTATCAGTTTTGTTCCAAGTCACGAAAACAATAACAAACGTTAAATAAAACACGAGACTACTAAAATACCTATTACACATACTGAAATGTACAAATGTAAACATAATTAAAAGAAAAATGTGGAAATACGTGCAAAAAAATAAAACACAAATGACCTATCTTTTAAAAAAATTGTTTTAGCGGATTTTATGCCTGCAAATTCAATAAAAACTGAAAGCACATCGAAACACGTGGCTGACCAATTCAATTTAGTATATACAGAGTATAAATTGTTGTTTTGTTTTGAAAAGGGAAATAGAAAGGAGATTATTTTAAAATTTGTTCACTAACGAAATTGAAACGAATTAAGCGTTTGAAAAATTCGTTTGTATTTGTGGACAGAATATGGAAACATTTATGCGAGTTTTTTAAACATTGGAGCAAATTCGTTGCATATTTCAAAGTAGACCGTAAAATCCTTTTCGTTGGACGAACGTCGGTATAAGTGATATAGAATCGGATAAGCTCGACATGAAGAGACGGACAAACGATATCCAACAGCTTTGTGTACGTTGAAAGCAACACAAAAAATCCAAAATAAGCCAATCTCCCACACCATCAAAATTCTATTTAACCTGAAAAGCTCGAAGTGGACAGACATCACACATTCGCATCGCCTTCAATTATATCTCCTGCATCTTGCTACGCGTTGGAAAACATTTTATCGATAAGATCACCCTACGGCATTTTTAAAACAACACACTGAAATTCCTATATACGATTCTTAGTCATCCAATGCGGGTTTTGCTCTGAGTATTCATAATTTTATTTTAAGAAACTTGCAATGGATATATGTTACAACGATTGATGTAAGTTGTTGCGAGATTTCAAGACAGAGCAAATGTTGGTGGTAAAGGTGAAGAGATGGTGTTAGATACTGGAGGGGTGCATATTTGATCATTCCTGATGAAAGTCACTTTACTGTGGGCACGGCTAAAGCTACCTACAATGTGGGCTCGACAGAATTTCGGATGGATCAGGTTTCTTTGCAGAAAATGAATTTCGCTTGTGTGAGTGTGCAATGTGAGTATTTCTTTTTATTTATATGTGTGTACACACAAATACTTATGTATTAAGATTGTGTTGTTAACAATTATTGTCGTGAAGTATATATGAATTTTTTCTAATCAATTTTTGCTTGTAAATTAGTAATAATTCTCTTGCAATACTTTGTTTTTAAAATCCCACTACTACCCGTATTCAGGCCCCAAAAAAAATTTGTTTTATTGCCATTTAATATGTGACGTATGAGAAGATTTGTGAAGATTAAACTTGAAAAATTTCTAACTTATGTCAATGTGGTGGCAAGAGCTTGTACTCTTGATGGTTAAATGAAACTTTTAATATATAATTCGCAGTTGAATTCTAACTTAGATTAAAATTTGAATTGGAAGTTAAACTTGATGACCAATTTAAATTTCAACTTTAATTTAAATTACTACGCAGCAGAACCAGTAACGAATGAACATCACACTGGTATAATTATAACAATCTAGTATAGTTTGCGTCACTTATTAATGTCACGTAGAAACGAAAGGTTCCCTAGACCCTTTGTCATACTGCTACAAAGTGTATCCTTAAGAATAACTGCCAAACCCAAAAGCCACACTAAGCCTGAAGACCTTTGACATGATTTAATAACTGTTATATAAAGATAAACACCCAGACCGTTTAAATATCACGAAAATTCCCTCTGGACTTATTCCAGACTCTGGAATACCTAACGTTATAGTACCTTCACAGATAGTCAAGGTTCTAGAATATACATATATTACACAAAATGTAATGTGGATATAATAATTTAGAGGTAGAAGAAGCGAATCAGGTCTCTAAGGATAGAGATATTTGGCACTCAGTGCTTTCTGCATACCACTCGAGGGACCTAGCATGATGGTACAACAATAATAATAAACTAACAAATGGTATTTAGTGCGTAAACATTACAGGCACTTATGATAATATTCGTGCGTGAACATGTACCTAAATATATCATCATAATAATGTATTTCCATCTCTAACTTTTAATTAAGAAGTTGGAAACCCTGGAAAATTCAAGACACTAGAACTTAAAACACATGAAGGAAGATCGGGTTGAATAAGACTAAACACTGCCTCGTTGGTCGAGTGGTTGCAAGCGCGAGTACCGATCGAGAGGTCCTGGGTTCAAATCCCGGGTCGGATATTGTTAGATTCTTCTAATTTAGAATTGCTAGTAGTGACTCGGAATCTGGATCTGCGCCCGGTATATGGCAATAGGCTAACCACTTATTCCATTTGAGACGTAAAATTAACTGGTGAATCTTGGAAATGCATTACATTCTTCTGCCTACTACTTCGGGGATTACAGGTGTGTATTACGTGTGATTTGACTAGATATGTTGTGTAGTGATCACCCTAAAATATGTTTTACTATGTTTATATACTCGTAATATTATATATGTGCGTATATCTACTGACTTTTCATAAATTGATTACAATTTAATTATTATCAGCCTATGTCTGATATATACCTCTTAATTAGTATCCACTGAGCTCGATCTTCAAGCTTTCCTTAGCCAACCATTTCCATTCAGTGCCAACCAGCAACAGCGACAAATTAAATAAAATCTGGGCAATTTATTAATTATATATTTTTTCTTACTTGTCTAGAGTCTTCTTTGTTATTTCACAGTCCTCAATGTAAACTGATAGAGAATGCTTAGAGCGTTTTGTATGGTACAAGAAGATTAAATAAATAAATAATTCAGGCTTAATCTTGCAAAGAAAATAAGTTGTGAGGCTTTTGTACGGTACGATCTTTATTCTTCCTTTACACAAGGTCCTAGCCTACTTTGAAGCGAATGATTTACGACGATCTGAAAATTAATTTTTTAGAAGGCACAAAGGCCCAGTTGACTCTCTTAATACAGTATGGTATACAAGGTTTTATTATTTATGACGCTATTTCCTTTCGTCCAAAGGTTTTCAGTACTAAGGCTTCAGGTTTTTATCGGCTTCGGACCTTTTTCTTTTAATTATTTCCCTCCTGTACTTTATCGCTTTTAACATTGAAAAGGAAAAACTTTGCCATCTAATCTACAGTAATTTATTTTGTATAATTCATACAACCTCTGTAATAAACTAGCATGTATAAAATCGTACATCTTATACCGTATATAATCTGTTGTAATCCGTACACTTTGAGTACCACAGACATAGTCTTTTCCTACAACTACTGCTACAAGATTTTTATTTCATAAGTACGAGCAGTACATATAAAGTTCCAGCCGGAGTTCTCGTGAACTCTCTCGTTTTCCGCCGCGTAATAAAGTGTTTCCTTAGGCGCACAAACTACGGCATCGTAAATTACTGGGGGTTTCTCTTGTCGCCGCAGTATTGGAGTGGAGCTCGAGTGTCAGCGGGCTTCGAGTAGTTTGTAGAATTTACTGTAATACGAGTATAATGCTGGTTAAGTATTATTACTTAGTATAATACGTAGTGTATGTAGTTCGTGTGATCTTGCGACTATGCTCTCAATGCCTGCAGGTTTCAATTTTTACTCATTGCTTAAAAGGACTATCTTCGCGTAAAATCCTATGGTTTTGTTGGCAAGTGGCAATGCTTGTGTTGCTGCGTTCTGTGCTCTGAATATACATATGTATACACATTATTGTACAAGGCATGTAGAGATAGCAAGACAATATAGAAACTTGGTCGTGTGATCGAATACAGATGTGTATAGACCACAATAAATTGGATGCCACATTGTATTTGTATAACAGAAGCTTCGAATAACGACAATAAATATTGTTTCATTGTAGCAATAATGTTTCGTCTTCCGCCGCATGATAGTGTTTCCTTAGGCGCTTGGACTGAGAGATTCTAAATTACTAGAAGTTTTTTACTGCCGCAGTATTAGCGTATAAGCGTATGGAGAATACGTTTTACTGTGGTTAAAGTAGAAAAAGGATTTTTCTAATCTACTTATAATAAAATTTATTTATTAAAAAAGAATAAAATAAGGATATTTAAGTGCTAAGTATAAACGCAATAGTTTAGTGTCCCATTCATCATATTCTATCATCATCATCATCATCATCAGCCTATTCCCGTCCACGGCTGGACATAGGCCTCTCCAATAGCACGCCATTGAGCTCGATCTTCAGCTCTTCGCATCCAACCACTGCCAGCCACTTTGCGTATATCATCATTCCATCTAGCTGGAGGGCGTCCTACGCTACGTTTGCCAAGTCGCGGTTTCCACTCCAGAACACGTCTGCTATTGGTTCGGCGACAGATGTGACTAGCTTATAATAATATAATATTGAAAAAGGATAGCTTTTGAATTGCGTTGTTACATTAATCTTTCTAACGATTTGTTATTATTGGATGCATATTTATCGAGATACGCAAATAAACCAGTACCATGAACGTAAGCAAGCCGTTTAAAAAAAAAACCATCATAAACATCGATATATGAAGTTTACGTTACAGAAGCTGTAAAAGGTTAATGGGTAAATAACCTTAGATTGAAGATATGCTAATTGTATACTATATGGTGTCCTTGAAGCGTAAAACATTCGCCTTTCCACTTTGAATACCTTTTATAACTCTGGTTTGTATCACGCATTTGATCAATATTCCGCAGTTGGTTTGTGTATGCTAATTAAATCAGTGGAGATTTATTTGTGAAAGCTTGCCAAAACTGATGGTAAACGACCTGCTCCAGCTACCAAGTTGAGCGAAGATACATATTATAATCTTTTCCGCTTATAAATTTTGGTTAGACTGCCGTGAGTGGGCAAGATGTGTCTGTCTATGGAAATAAATTGTTGGAAATAGACACAAGCATTGAAATATGGATCATCAATTTGTATTTTTTATAACTAAAAACAAAATAAACAGAATAAAATCGTGTCACTTTCTGTGTCATTGCGTTTTTCTTTATACCGTATATCAATCAATAAAAGTACAAATTATGAGGAAGTAATCATCATCATTATCAACCATTTTATCATTCCACTGTTTGACACAAGTCTTCTGTCAGTCTTATATCAATCTTACATCAATCTTATGTCTATCTTATGTCAATCTTATGTCAATCTTATGTCGCTCTCATGTCAATCTTATGTCAGAGTGTATATGTAATCGTACACATAGATCGTTTCTAGTTAGCTTAACCCTATCCGTAGGCAATTGTTAAAGTTCTAGTGTTAATGTTAGAGTATCCGACATATTTGGGCCTAGCAATATCAAAACAGTTCACATTGTTCAAAGTCCGTTGAGGAAATGTATCAATTTTGGCATTTTCGTTCACAGAAAACGTTGTCCAACAGTAGAAACATTTAAGTAATTAATGAAAATATACGTATTGTACTCGTAATTATATAGTTAGCAATTGTTAAATAATGTTATTAGTAACCATGGAGGTTACTGAAAATATTTTTCTTAACATTTTGGTATCCTCATTAATTTCGTAATGTAACTTCACACCTGTAATCCCCGAAGAGGTAGGCAGAGGAATGCAGAACACTCCCACGTTTCACCAGTTGTTCCCTCATTAATTTAAAGTATTATTATATTTAATATATATTTATTACATTAAATACCCGCGTAGAAGAGGTTTCGTGGTTGTATGGACATTGATTTATATGTTTATGTAGTGAAAAAATCTTTCACGGATATTGCAGTGGTGATAAATCAGTCTCCGTACCTTATTCATAGATACTTGTATTGCCACATCAGTCATCACCGAAAGCTGCCACCTATAATTAAATCTGAAGCTTTAGAAATCATTCTCGATTGGTTGCCAAATAGTTTTTATGGATAACGAACGGAAAATTTGTCAGTTGGACAATTTCATTGGCTGATGGCACTGTCGTCTAAATAATTAGACGAAATCTTTCACACGCCGCAGAAGAAATTATCCGTCAACGCATTAGGAATTTCTTTTATCTGATAATGTCCATATTGTGTTCATTTACAATCGACTAGTCTGTCCGATTCTTAGATTGACATACAAAAAAATCCCAATCATAATATTAATTAGAATTTGTTTTGACGGTTCCTGTACAAAAACTACATTTTTAATAATCTATGAACCGATGTATAGTTTGCTATCAAATGACGTGATCAAATTGAAATCTTTATGTGTACGTACATACATATTAAAGTGCTTATTATCTATAGCAAATCCTCACAAGTAAATTTGTTGAACTTGAACTTCGGGCACTCTACGAATTCGAACTTCGGGCACACTCTAATGCTTCTTGACCTTGCACGGCCTTGTTTAGTTTCAATGTATGTAGATGTTGACGCCCGCAGCTATATGTATATTTAGGTAACGCTTTTAAAGAACCACTCTTAAAACTCTGTCTGTGCCCATTGTATTGTGGAATACGGACCTCAATATTATTTGGTGGTTCACTTGTAAAAAGTCTTTAAATGAAACTTTGAAATTGATACAACAAATGTGCTTGAAATTCCACTTAACAGGAACTATTTAGTACCATTAGAAAATTCCTTGTTTTCAGACATTTCTCTCTCGTTTGCTTTTTAAGAGATTCCATGAAAATGCTTTTAGTGCTTAAACATTAAATTAAAACCACACTTTAGTTAATGATATTGCATTTTAGTTAATGATATTCCAACCCGCCTGCCCAACGTGGAGATTATGGGCATAAACCCTCTTTTTGGGGGAGGCCTATGTCCAGCAGTGGACTAAGATAGGCTGATGATGATTGCATTTTATTTGTGGTAGTTTAGTAAAAGAAAACGGTAGTGACGCTTTAGTGATCACAATCAGAAACAACGTATCCTCATTGCGTTTGGCGATTGATGTGAACGCTAATAAAACGACTGCAATTATTATATTAAAGTCCACAAGATTTAATGTTAATGTAGATAATAAAGAGAATTTACGGCCGGTCAAGTACATTCACGAATTCCTTGCACTTGCACGTCGAGGGAACGACAGCGGTGATTCACGTGACGCTCGGCCCTGCGCTGGCCTTGTTGAATTTGAGCTATTGCGCTGACGCTCTCTGACTCATTCTTCCGTCTACGCTCTGGCATGCTCAAGAATATATCTGCCACACGGATGATAAATATAGAAGATCGTATTGTTGAGCTTTTTGATGAGTTTATTCATTTGTTTGAGTTTGGTTGTGGTCGCACAAAGGACATCCATGTTGTAATAAATATTTTAGCAATCTGTCATTCATTTGTTTCGCTTTTACTTTGGTTGAATTTAAAGCACATTAATATTGTAAGAAATATATCATAACGTTATGAATTATATTAATAACGTGTTAGTAAGTAATAAAAGAATGCATGATGGATAAAATCATTTACAAATACGAAAGTGGACAGTGCCGAATAGCATTCGCGAGTGGAAACAGAATCGCTTCAGACCGCCAAGCTAGCATCAACTTCGAGACAAGTGCAAAATAAATATTTACGCTAAACATTTGCGGTGAATTTAAGCTTTGAATTTACAAAAATTTGCTTGTTTATTTTCGATTTCAATACAAAAAAGCAAACAAGCTTCGATCGTGATTATTTTCGTTAGAAATTCGTTTTTAATTTCAATTTCAAAAACGAATCGTACTAACAACGTTTCGCACAGTACGAGCAACAGAAAAAAACGATATGAAGCTATAGAAAATTTACGTAACCTATTATTTATTTGTAACCATCAAAATGTACCTCGGAGTTTTTGGCTATCGTCCATATGTATAACTGCTGAGTAGAATTGTCAACGACCTCGTTAAGAGTTTGGTGCGAATATAAAAAATGAGTGAGGTCGATTCTTTATTAAAAATTACGTAATTTTATTCGTCTGTTAACCCTCACTCGCCAGTATTGTAGTTTATGGTTTTAAACCTTGTTGGTTTGAGAGGACACTTTCAATAATGGAACGACAGAAGGCTTGATGATGATAAACAAAAATTAGGATTTTAAAACTGCAAAAATCTAGATTTTGGTAACACACTTAATGTATTAATTATTAAACATCTGCACAATAATGTTGTATGACCTAAAATACTTCATAAAGAATGAATATATTTTCTAAAGTATAACAAAGGTACAAGTATCTTGACCTGCTACGTTTTCACACAACCTCTGAAGCGATTTGCATTTGGAATTGCTTTAGTTCTGAGAAGGCTACAAATATGAATAAATCACTATTGAAATCCAAGACCTAAAATAGTGCATTTGATTATGTATGACATCACAGTATTTACGTAATTATTAAATGTTAATAAATCTTTAATCAACCAGTTTAAATGCTGACCTTATATTACAAGTGACAGGTGACAGTTGCAAGCGACAAGTGACAATGTCATTTAAAACTATTATCATGTGCCCGTCGATTCATTTTAAAACTATTTAATTCGCAGGTGTTTCGGCAAATGCGTATTCTTTATTTAGGTTTTGTTGCGTTCTCAGAACACTTAAAGGTGATTAAATTTACTGGTTATTCATTTTTATTATAACAATAATCATTTAAAGAACCGCCATTAGTTTCATAATTAATTAATTTAGAAACAAAAATAATTTCGTAGGTAACTGACAACAGGGTTGAACGGGACTAATAATTTTCTTGGTAAAGAATATAATTTGATGTTTGTATAAAAAAGTTTTTTTTTATTTTTTTTTACTTCAAAAAGGTCTATTTATTTATTTATTTATTTTCTTATTCTACTACTAACAACTAACGTTACAGATACACCAATGCGTTAGCGTTGTACTTAATAATTAAATTAAATAAATTTTAAATGTACAAAAACCCAAGTAATTACAATATAAATAAATATTCCAAAATAAATACACATTCAAAGATAAATCAACGATAATATTAGATAACAATAATATTAGATATAGAATCAAATACAGAACATAATGATAAC
>DWDT01003387.1:0-12364 GCA_018245595.1 Microceris scylla | reverse complement strand
CGAGTAGTCCAGAAGAAAGGTGTTCGAGATTATGACAGAGCTCCTAGATGATTAATAGTGTATCACTTTACGGTCTAATGCTCTAGATCAATATTCATTTTATTAATTATATGTTACAGCTTGAGAATAGGTCGTCTCCCATCGTGGGCGAAGAAGAGTTTGGGCGACGATTTGGTCTCTCAAGAGTCTCCAGCACCCGAGCCGCCCGCCAGGGGCAAGTGGGCTACAAGGATTTTGCCATCAGCTGGTGAGCAGATTTGGTATTACTATATTCAATTATAAGGAATAAATTTTGTTAAAGTATAGTACATCGCGGTTTCATATAAAAAATGTTAATTTTATGCCATTTTAATAATTTTATTCAATATTTTTCACTAAAGTACTTGAAAGGTTAATAGGATATGTTATTTTAAAATATTTTAAAATAAATTAAAATGATAGTGTTCAGATTAAGATAGGCTTGCAGTTGTGCCCACTATCACAACCTAATGAGCGAAACTTGAGAAAATTCTAGTGTAATCTGATAAGAAAATAATAACATCACTTAAAGTTTAATTCTTATAGCATTCTGTTATTGGATATGAATCTCTTTCACAATGAGAATGAATAAGAATGTATGTTTATTGTCTATTATTATATTATGTACATATAACATATCTCTGAACAGATAAACGTGTAGACTCAGACGGCTCCAAGGACAGTTCTATTGACAGTGGAACGGACACGAGATATACCAGGCGAGAACAGAGCATAAAACAGGTATGTACAGAACAGTATCAAGTACAGTAAAATACTATATACACATATATAATAATACAACAGACCTCTGAACAGATATTATATGAAGTGATGAAGAGATTATAAACATTTTTATGAAGTTTTAATAGGAATGGACCAAAAAAAGTTATAAAGAGGTCATAGATTATTAGAAGCAGAAGTTGATAGCAACTCATCTGTTAGTATTATTCATTTAGTAGATTCATCAATGTTGGATACACAGTTAATATTAATGCATACATTTCATTATGATGTTTATATATCCATAGTTTCAACTGGTCATGGTAACACTAAGGCACTCTCCTAAAAGTTTATATGTAGTTAGTAGAGAACAATTCTGGTCATATCAAAGATTCAGTGGTAGTTGATATGTTGATATTGTTATATTTGTTACCACAAAGCAATTATTTGAAACTGGACAAAAAATTTTTCCTTCATCATCATCATTAGCCCTTTTCAGTCTACTGGTGGACATAGGTTACCTCCAATAAACAATATTGCGCCCTGTTCTCGGCTTGTCAAAGATAAATGTGTAGTATAATTTTCCTTATTAATTTTACCATAGTAGTGCTCAATTCAGTCCTTATTGTATTGTATCACCATGTCTTCAACTGATTGAATGGTGACTTATTTCCATTTGCCAATGGATGAGACAGATACAGCTGTTTGGACTACAATGTTCATTTGACAACAGGAGTCCTATAACACACATACAATAGGAATTACACACATACATTGATAGGAATCGAAAAATCCTATAATGGTGGTTGTATATATAATTATAATAATACATGTTTGTAATAGCATCATGGTAGTTTAATGAATTCATGAACAAAAAAAATCTTTAATATTTCTTAATAACACTGGTTATAATTTTCATTTTATTATTATTATAACTTTTTCTAAGATGAATAAGGTAATCGTCATGTAATTTGAGCGCTGGAACCAAGCAACTATGGAATATACATATGTAGATAGATGGGCAATATGTCCTACATATTAGGCAAGCATATTAATCATCTATTTTTTTATATTAGTGCTGGGATCTCTTCACAAATTTGATAGTATGGATATGTTGCGATTGCAATATATTTTGCGATTTATACTACTTTAAGAATTCCAGCTCTTTTGCATTCTAAGAACATATAAATATTATATCTGCCATTCAATATACGCCATTTCTAGTACGCTTTCTAGTGAGCGCTCAAATTATATGCTGACAACTGTAACACAGGTGATGGTGCATAAATAAATTAGTTGTACATAGATGTACACATGTAAAGATGACAGATTATATCAACTTCATAATAAATCAACTTGTCATAACCCACAACAGTGTGGTGTATTATAAATATGTTCTCTATGACGTGCAAAATATATATATGTAAATATGTGGGTGTGGTTAAGATTTTATGTAATATTGTTCTCTGGACATCACAGTGTGTCATAAAACCATCTTGTTTCTTTTATCTGTGGTTTTTATGATTTTTTTCTAAATCCCCCTGTTCTAATGTGTTTGGATGGTTTAGTGTTTTTTTTAATTATTGTCTTTTCTTTTTTCTGAGACGTTTCAAATTTTTAAGATAAGCTTATCTAAAAGTTTTTTTTTATATGTTGTTCTTGGTGTATCCAAGCTAAACAATGTGGGGCAATTTAAATTTGATGTTTCTGATAAAAACCTTTTTTTACGTTGGCTACCTATTGAACACATTGTATATAATCAACAAAATCTTTTAATATGTACGAGTACTACTGTAATAAGAGCAGTTACAACAAAGTCTATTTTAAACATTTGATCCGTCTCCTCCTACTCCCCCCCAACCACTCTCGTACCATAACTCACACTCACCTGGTTGTGGTCCTTATTCCATATATGACAATAGAGGCCGAAATCGCTCAACCTATCCCAGCTACCGCGCGTTGAAGCCCTGTTTAGGAACTTTGACGCCAAAATGAAAACCACATATGACATTTTGACCATATCGCCGAGGGTCGGAAAGGTTTTTTTTGTTGTTTTTTTTTGTATGTTTCATTTTGCAAGTTTTTTTATTTTACCTGGCCATTAATGTTTGACTGCGTGTGTTTTGTTTTGATACGCGTTTGATTGTTGCCAAGAACTATTACGCTTTTGAGATTAAATTGTCATAAACCGTTCATTCATTCATTCGCTACAGTAATGTTTTTTATTTCATGTACATGTTTTGACTCTTATTCTGTATTGATTTTTTTTAAGTTTTATAGTTCCATTGTACGCTTGGAAGTGTGTAGTAAATTTTTCAGATGATTTTCTTAGTATTAAATTTTTGGGGTAAATACATAGAAACGCCTTACTTTTCACATATTGGCTTGGTTTTTAAAGTTTGATCAATTTTCGGTTCCTGTTTAACGTTTAATAATTGAAAATTGTTCATTTTTTTCTCCGGTTTTTACATACTACTACTATACGGCACACTTAAGCCGATCAGTTATAGCATATATAAATATGACCTTGAAGAAATAATTACACAGTTGGTAATTCTAATTTTCCTCCTGTCTTTTTTAATATTAGATCATTTAAAAAAAGTGCTTTCGATTCATAGTGTGCTGTCACAAATTATTTGTTAGTGGCATATATTGGTTCACTCACGCCTCATATTCATAGCTTTGCATGTTGCATGTTTTTGTTATCGTATTGTGCTTAATTTTATATGCAATGTATAATATGTATAACTACGTATAGAGGATTGAATCTCAGCTTTTTATTTTTAAGTTTTTAAATTTAGTTTTTACTTCTAATGACGTATGAAGTGTTTAAATTTTTTTAGAGTATTTATAAGTAAATTTACTACTGGCTGTTTAGACAATGTTTTTGTCTTTATATAATGTATTTCTTATTTTTCTTAGTTTCCAAAATTAATTATGAAGAATTATTAATAGGCTGAAGTTGAAAAAATTATAAAAATAGACAAAGAAAATACATAATTTGATACTTATCTCTCTTTTTGATCCGCTTCACTAAAGCATGTGTTCTGTGTCTGTGTGTACTAATTCCGACTTATTTTTTTTAAATATTTGCCTGTTTTTTTTTATTTTTGTTTCCGTTACTCATGTTGTGTTTCTCCCCCGCGCGCGCACCGTAGGTAACGATAAATTTGTCGAAAACGCGAACGACTGACGTGCGCACGCGCCACCATACGGACGACTCGTCGCTCGGCAGTTTTAAGTTTGAGGTTCGATTTTTGTTCTTTTTTTATTTTATTTATCTATGTTATTTTTGTTTCCTCGGGATTTTTTTTAGCTTTAACTTATGTTACAAGTGCATATTATACCCCATGTGTTGTGACTAAAAATTGCAACCATGTAGTGATTCAGAAGACGAGTATCGCCACCTATTATCGCAGTTTGCAACATTTTTACTTTGGATCTATATTGATTTTGTTTGTGGATTTACATACATGGGAGCATGGGTGTCTGTCCGTAACCTTTTGTTGAGATCACTTAAACGGGTGTATGTAGATATGTGTGTATTTATAATTTTATATATATAATAAATGACGTGTAGCAGATAGAATATATTATATTATTATTATTGTGGGCTATTTAATTATTATTACTTAAATAATAATTGTTTATAGACAAACTATTTTACGAACTATATATATGCTGATAATTCTGAGTATTAGGGATTCATATTACGACACATACGTGGTTTATAAACACGCAGTTAATGATTTTATGTCTTTATACGCTCAAACGGTTCATACGACCTACGTACACAAATCTATACGAGTTATGCTCCTTTTTTACTAATTCTTCTTCTAGATAAATATATTATTTATAAATCAAAATATTACTCCAGGACCAAGAATCAACGGAACACGATGGCGATATTGAGGACATATCAGACGGCGAACGTACTTCATCATCAGAGAGAGGCAACCGACCTACATACTATCCCGGGAACAATGACGAGGAGACGCCTGGGTGAGTTGGGAGTTTGGGTTTGTATAGTTTAAGGCATAACTTATATGGTGGTGTCCATAATGAAAAATTATAATAAAAACTAGAAGTACCCATTTGAATAAATTTACTTGTGGTCAATAAGGCACTTGGTTATTATTAATAAATCGACTATTTTAAATTCGCAAAAAACTATTCTAACTCGTAAGTTAGTACGAAATAATTTGCGATTTCGATTTCACGAATATTAATACTATTCATCTGTGTGGGTAGGTCATTATAACTAGTCAGTCAGTAATGTTTTATAAAAATATCATATCATATTTAGTCCTTGTCGTAATCTGTTCTTTTTTGCATATGACTTGTACAAACCAATTTCGACGTTTCACATCTGTTAGGCGTCCCGTGATGCCTCACAGTTTTTTTCTTTCTTTCGTTCGTTTTTTCTCCATGTGCATGTATAGTAACAACCTGCACCTCACCTGTCAACCTCACCTGAACGTGGTGCACCCTGCTATAACAGACGAGGCTCTGGCGACCGGCTGATTGCGGTATAGCACAGCCTAAATAGGCACGGCTAAATGCCCTGGCCGCCGACGGGCAGCAGCGTCGGCGGTGCGAAAAGATGTGCCCAGCGATCTTCAACCTGCATGCCCAGCGTGGAGATTACGGGCATAAACCCCCTTTCCTATGTCCAGCAGTGGACTAAGATAGGCTGATGATGATAATGTATAGTAACATCCCCTCCGCCCGCAGCGAGTTCACGGTGAACGCGATGGACGCGACGGAGTTGCGACAGTCGGTGCGGCGCGCGCAGCGGTGGGCGCGCGCGCCGCCCGCCCCCGCCGCGCCCGCCCTCGCGCTGGCGCCGCCCGCCGCCGCCTCGCTCAGCGGCTCGCCGCACGACTCCGACGACGAGGTCTCTGCTCACACTTATTTACACCGTAACTTGGTAGCGCTTCTGCTTTGTAGTGTTTATTAAAGGTTAGGCAGAGTTAGATCGGTGTAAGCGGAGAGGAAATTGTGTGTGTAGTGAAGAAATTGTTGGAGGTGGAGGGAAGTAAATGTAATTGTACATATTTTTAAATACATACCTGTCCTAATTACGTAATTATTAGTCCCGGTCAAAGTTTCACCAATTTTCTTACCAGTCAGGACTTGTATACCGTAACATACATTTTATCCATTTATTTTCTAAAGGTGTCGACACCCTCGGGCGACAACGCAGACAGGAACCCGCTGTCCGGCTCGTGCGAATCCATAGACACGGCTGGCCGGCGGGAGAAGTACATCAAGTCCGCCTTTGACAGCCTCAGCGGTGTCGAGCTCGACTCTACACTCACTGGAGGTAGTCATTCACTCATTCCATCATTCATTCAACTTTATTATTCATTTTTTATATTTCACATTCACCTTGTTGTATTATTAAAATAAATTCCTCTTTAAACTTTTTTATCAATGAAGAAAAAATTTATTTTGTCTGTCTTCTCTGGCTACACCATATGAGACCTGATGTGACAATATAATTTAATGTTGTGCCGTTGCAGGTAACACGTCGCTGTCAGCACAACACCTGTCCCGTACTCCAGCGCCTCGGACAGACCCCGAAGCGGCCAGGAGGCGCGAGGAGCTGCAGCGAAGGATATTGGAAACAAGGCGCCAACTGGAGAGTGTGAGGATCTCTTTCTATATTATAGAATTACGAAAATTTGCGCATATGGAGAAGTTTTAGATTTGAAAATTGGAGAAGTTTCAGACTTAAAGTTTAAGACTTGGAAACAAGTGTCAATGACAATCTACACAGATTTTCAAGATCAAATCTGTTCTTCTATTTCACTACAACCCGCCATATTAAATTCTGTGACCAAATCTTTACTCTTTGTAACCTGTAAGGCTTACAGCAGATAACAATTGGAAAAATATAGCCTATTATGACTAAAACAGCTTTAATCTGTATTGATACGCTTAAATACTCATAAACAAAATCTGTGATAACGGTTTTATCAGGTGGCATTCCGGTCGAATCTGAAATCGAGTCAATCCACCACCGATCTATCGTATATACCGGAGAAGGACACTTCGAGGCGCAATCGACCTGTGTCAATGGCTGTGCCAAGCAATACCAGACCCTATGGTGAGTGCAAATATTGAATATTGAGTGCCTCGTAAGATTTGTCAGGTCGCTTGGTTCCCTTGATATTAAATAGTCAAAAGCACTAACATATAAATATTTAATGTAATGTTAATGAAATGTCAGTGAAATTCCTACCATATTTCAAAACAACGTGTATGAATAATCTTTTGAAAATTAATTTTTGTTTTTTATTAAATTAAAGGTTGTTTTTTGTTATTTGATTTTCGTGATAAATTCTCAGATATAATGCAATCGTTTGATTGATAATTAAATGCCTTTGACTATATGAAATTCGATTAAGATGTATTCATTTATATTTCCAGAGCCTTTCAAAGTATGGTTTTATGAAGTTGAGTTTTTTAATGTATTTTATGTCTAAAATTTATTAACATGTAAATATAAATGACTGCATCACCTGAGAAATGTTGCTACTTATCAATCACTAACATTAATCATTTTCTACAGAAGAGAATATTTCAAATATATATTGTGGCATACTAACATGTAACCGTTTCTCTCCCAACGCTCGCCAGGATTTACTAACCCCCCCATTTGTGTCGAAGAGAACCTAGACAGTTTGAATAGTAACTATTTCGATAGCCTCAACCCCTATCAAACGATGAATCTCGACTATCGTAATAAAAATCCTTACGCCATTCCCGCGAACCTAAACCATAGATTAATACCTGAATATTTAGACAACATATCCACCTCTATATCGCCCAACAGTACTATAGATCAGGATAGACGCAACATGAACATGGTTTATCCTAAAACAGTTTACAAAGAACAAATAGCCCAAAAGCAGGCCTTAGCGTTCACAATTGATATGGGCAAAAAGCCTGTACCATCGAAGGTGTTCAACCGACTGTTTCCAAACGCGTACGATGATAAGGAGCCGCCCAAAGTGCCGCCTAGAAACTTCCATTTGAATCTGACAGATAAACCACAACCCAAAACTCCAAAGCCGAACGCCAGAAGCATCTTTAAAAATTACAAGTCGTGTCCTGTGTCGCCCGTATCAGAAGAATGCAAATGGGCCGATAAAGTGCCTCAAAGTCAAACCAAAAACGAGGAGAAACCCGAAAGGAATTCTCAGGATCAAAGAAAGAGAAATTCATTAGGTTTCTTTGTTGGTCTCGATAGGAAAATGAAGGATAGCGGTAAAAGTATTGTGGATACAATTCAAAGTGATACCGAAAAAATGATTGCCGAGATCACAAGGAAGTACGGAGATTTAGATGAATTTGAACCTAATTCGTTGGGGAATTTAGACCTAAAACCGAGTAAGGAGGTCCAGGACAAAGACGATGGTAATTTCTCATCTGACTCCCTCGAGGACTGCAGCTTAAGTCAAGATGTGAGTTGTAAAAATAAACTGTATTCGAAGAAAATTTGTAAGAAACACACTAAGACAAACACGAACGGCATGGCTCGTCGTTCCGTTTCAAATTACGAAATATACGGAGGTACTTTTGAGAAACCGGCCGTACCTGTAAAGCCTCCGTGCATTGGACAGAAAAGTTCGACGTTACCACGCAATATGCCGTCTAACCTTGACGATATCATGGACGAAGATTCCATGAATCCGAACTACGGAATGTATAGATGCCAAAGTGTTTTAACCAAGAGATGCGTGACCAGGTCAAACGAGTCAGTATTGAGCGACAATTCCAATTGTTCTAGTGTTTCCAATGAGATATTTTTGAAGTACGGTAACGAAGTTGCTTTCCAGCAAGCCAAGTATTCGGACAGTCGATATCATTTGAACGATTCTCAGAATTGTTCGTTTGAAAACATCAATGAGCCTGACGCGCATTACTTAGAAACTCACAGGCATAGCAGTGCGAGTTTCTTCCTGAATCAGAAGAAATATATGAAGTCTAGTTTCAGTCAAGAATCGATGCTGTCCGACGAGTTTTTGGATAACGACAACCAGCTTTCACGTACCAATTGCAATTCCTTAGAAAGTGTGTTGTCAGATGACTCTGAATGCACAAAAAGTGCGCCATTGGAAATGTTATTCGAAGGTACTCGACCGGCTAGGAAAAAATCACAAGCCATTGGAGTTCCGAATAGCAAGAGCTGCTACGAATTTGATAATACATCGAAGAGTTATGGTTCTAGTCCCAACAATGTACCATACTTAACTGGGTACATGTATAATAATTACATGAGTGAAATATCCAGCCCTAAAATTGAATATCAAGAACCAGCACCACCAATAGTTATTCCGAAACCGCCTGTTCATAAAGTTTACGGATTTGAAATTCCCACTTCAGAATTTTCTGGACACAAAACTGTGACAAGATCTAGAAGCTTGTATGACTCCGCATCGAAACAGCCGCCTCCGGTAGCCAAAAATATAGCGTTTTACATTGACGGTAATAATTTACAGCCTTATACAAACGACAAGAAAAAAACTGATGAGATTCCAAGATTGAGCAAGGGGGATTACATGGCTAACACGAGCAAGTCATTACAGCCGAAGTTCGCGGAAAAACATAAGTACATGAGCGAAATGGAAGGTTGCGATAAAACGGCTATGGTCAAGTCGAAGAGTTGCAGTTTCGAAGTAGTTTTAGAACCGGCATCTAAGCCAAATCCTTTAAAAAATCTTATGGAGAAACGAAATTCTCACGTACAAAAGAATTTGGAGAAATTCGAAGATCAAATTAAGAAGAATACTCAAACTAAGATGAATAAGAATGAACTCAACAAAGAAAAAGCGAATAGTATTAAGTATAGTAATACTACGAAGAGCTTGGAGAGAGGTTCATGTCAGAAGAACAATAATGTTAAAATAACTATGGATTTCGTACCACATAAGCCACCAAAACCTATTAAAAGAACCTCTTCCATAAAGCTAAACAACAGATTGAAAGCGGGATTAGAAAAAGGTACTTTAAGTTCGTCAATATCATCTCAATATAAAGCAAAATTGGATGGTTTGCAAAATAAAAATTATATTTCCAACAAAAAACATGAAGATAAAAATTCTAATCAAGTCGAACCAATGGACAATTCTGAAAAATCATTTGATGTTTTTGTCAAAGAAAAGGATGTCAACGAGAATAAATCTGAAATGCAAATGGATAGTTTAGAAGTGTACGCAATGCAAAGAATGGACAGAATGAATCATGTCAGTATGGATTCTCTAGACGTGATCGAAGACTGTCGCGCCGATTTCGCCAAAGATTCATTAGATTATTATGTTGAACAAGACAAATATAAGTATAGTAAAAACTCCAAAGACCAAATCAACTTACGAATGAATAAAAATGAGTTGGATCACACTGCACCCTGTAACAGCCGTCAGAACATAGAGTCGAAAGAAAATATCGCACCGGATATGAGCGATGAAGTCAAGAAATATAAGTATATTGAAAGAAAATTGGAAATAATCAACAAATTGGTCGAAATGGAGGAGCGGAAGATACTACAAGAGAAAATATTGAAAGAATGGCGCATGAGACCTTTGAAGGCCAATATAAATGATGGCAGAGGGGTAGTTAAAGTTTTATCTAGAAAGTTTGAGAAATTGGCAACGAAACAGACCACAGTACCGAATTTTGCCTCGCTAACGTTAGAAGAAGCAGACACGGATACAGAAAATTCCGATAACAAAGAAATCAAACGGAACCTCAGTCTGCCAGATATTCTAGACACTGATCAGATCGGTCTCACTGTGGAAGGTGTTGATGTATCCAACGACGCTGGGAATGAGAATTACGAAGAACGTCATGAACAAGAGGAGACGCAACTGAACAATACTTTGCAAAATGAAATGCGCGCACCTAAAACGTTGCCGCAACGTGTTTACAATGAAATGGTCATACCTAAAACTGACGTGCATTTGGACAGCGAAAATTACGAATCATCCACCACCAGCTCGAGCTGCACCAATTCACCGAAACGGATGTCGTTTTATGGGTTCAACAGACCGAAGACACCCTTCAGAAAGGTTATGAGAGCACCGGCTCCAAGGCTGTGCATGGAAAATCAGTGTTTCCCAGCTAGTAACAATAGAGTTAGGCCGGTGATATGTTCCGGGAATGTCGTGAGATTGGTTAGAAAGATGCCCTTTCAAGTGCAGGTGCTACCGTCGAAGTTCTCGCCTCAACCAGGTTGGAGTCGCATGATAGTTTTACATGTCGTGGTTCCTTTAATTTAGCTTCTTTTTTTCTCCAAAATACATAGTATTTGTTCCCGTGCCGTCGGCGCATTGATGTAAAGTTCTTTATTCAAATTTTACATAGCGTTTTTTTTATATTTTTGTTTTTGTGATCTATTGTGAGGGTAGCCTGTACGATATTTTAAATGTATCACTAACATAATCATAAATAAAATAGCGTGAATATTATTCTGCTATCACCATACAACGGCATTACATATTTGTCAATTTCATGTTCATGACAGGCTGGCATATAAGGCGTTAAACATTTTTGTGCTTTAATCCATAGCATTGGTCGTAAGAATGCCCGTCGATTTCAGATTTCGATTTGAGTTCTATTTGAATTTGGAAAATGATATCTGCCTGTTACGCCCTTAAAATATACAATAATATACTTCATATATATATACATACATGTACCTTAACTTTAACAGAGGCACTTCACAACATGTCACAAACCATGAGGCTTCTTCATACAGATTACTTTGCGTTGTCAGCATGTTTTGCGATTTTTACATTACAGTTGTATCTTTTAAGAATGTCGCATTTATTTGTCTTCACATTGCACGTTATATCATTGTGTGTATTAGATTTATTATTATTTATACTTATTCTTATTTTTATTATTTATTACGCTTCTTTTCGATTAAAACGACACCCTGATATGGTCGGAATGATTAGTCGTAAAATAAATAAAATAAAAAAAAAATCCGTAATACTTTCAAAGTTGCGAGATTGTCGATACAATTTGCTCAAATGTATATACCTATATACATACATAAATGCCTGTTTCGAAATGAGTTACCGTAAATGAAGAGCATACAAACGAGTTCCATGACCAAGTCAGAGGGTCGCGCGTGGCCGCATGTGCTAACCGTGCGCGTATTGGACAGCGAATCGCTCGCTGCTGTCACCGTCGGACGCGGAGGAGCAGGCGGCGGGCATGAGGCGCGCTATATCGCTGTCGGACCTCGCCGCCAAGCCGGTCCCGGCGCCACGGACGCCGCAAGGTGGGTTCGGAACGGGCGCTGTAAAGGGACTTGTCTCACGATGGTGGTTGGTGGTAACACTGATCAGTCGATATTTATCGCGAGATTATTTAAAGGATTCATGAATGTAACAAGCAATCATTCATCTTCTTCTCTCGGTGAAACTGTTCTGGAAATTCGACTAACTCATAGACTTTTTCTGTAGACGTTTCAAACATATTGGTATAGTTCTTGCAATTCACGAGCGCGGTCGGTCTTTGGCTGTGTTTAGACTTGTACATGCACGGTGTGATAGTGTGCGTGCTTGGATAGAGCGGTCAGTTGCGAGCGAACGCTCGCTCAGGTCACTTG